>PYSP01000340.1:26936-38891 GCA_003049395.1 Pseudohalonectria lignicola
GCTCAATTGGTGGCCCCTTTCTCACTACATTTCCGCCACGCCTCAGCAGGCAGCCTGAGACGGGAATTCTTGAAGTCGACGACTTTTGTCCTTTCCTGATCTCACATCTCTCCCTCTTCATGGGAGTCATCGCAGCTGAAGGCTAAACATCCTGATTCGCCCTGTTCTATCTCATACATGTCCAAAATTAGACATTCTCATCGACCCCGAAACCAGAGCCCGGCCAAGCCCCATTCTACGGTAACCACATTCCTACGGACAGCAAACGATGACGATGGCGCCATCACCGCCAGCGGCCCACCTCCCACCCCGATTCGAGATCCGCCAGCTCGGGCCTGAACACCTCGAGTGGGTCAGCGCGATGCAGCTGCACGCGAACATCTTCCACTCCGCCAAGTGGCGGCCCGTCTTCAAGGGGGAGCGCGCAAAACGGTGCCTCGTTGCGCTGCGCCTGGCATCCAACGTCCTGCTGCACTCACTCAGGAGCGGGCTCAGCTACGGCGTCTTCGATAGGGAGTACGTCTACAAGCGTCCCTCCTCCGCCACCTCATCGCCCTTGGGGGGGAGGCTGTACTGGCACGAGTTCGGCGAGGAAGGGATGGCGCCCGGCTGGGACGACGAAGGGGAGGTGCTGCTGGAGGCGATGGACTTCCCGCTCGTCAGCTTCGCGCTCGCCTACGACGAGTTCTCCCCGACGCCGAGGGGGGACCACGCCGGGATGGCCAAGGCCCTGCCGGAGATGATGCTCATCTACGAGGTCATGGACCGGATGCGCAGGGAGAAGGGGGCGAGCAGCCCGCTCGGCGGGTCGCAGACTAAGGTGGACAAGGTGACGGCCCCGGGGCAGAAGGTCGGCCGGAGCGGGACCGTGACGAGGAGGGACTATGAGGGGTTGGGGCTGATGAAGGGGCTGGCGGCTTTCGAGATGGAGAAGGCTAAGGAGATGGGCTACAGGTCCATCATGATCAGCACGTCGAGCGACGCCGTCACGCACGTCTGGACACACCCACCGGCCCCCTTCCGGAGCAGGGTCGTGTTGACTCTGGATGTCAAGGACTATAAAATGCTGGGGAAGGATGGCGTTGTTGAGACACCATTCGAGACCTCGGGGATGAAGACCTCGACAACGATTGAGTGTCTCTTGGACGATGGAGGGGAAGCCGAAGCCGTCAACGGGATGGCAGTGCCCAATTGAGCCTGGTGCTAAATCGTCGGAATGGCTCCGGGTTATCCTTTCTACCTACCCAACTAGGTACAAATTGTGCCTGCGGAGAGGCCCGAATCCAACATGATGCCAGACTAGGTAGCCATCTAGCACGCTTGGCAGCCCAGGACTAGGACTAGCGCATCCTTCCGAACGACCTACTCCACCAGAAAGCTGTATCCCTTTCCGCGCGTTTCTAACCAAACCGACACTACCCCTTAGTTATTCCTAGTACAGATCAGTAGCCGCCATGCCATCGTACCACCCTACATCTCTAGATCTCTACCCCGTCGGCTTCCACTCCGTGCCCCTAGTCCAGCACCGTCAAGGAGTGGAGCAAGACTAATACGTATAGATGTACCCTCGATTTACCATTTCGATGCATCTGGGGGCCCTGTTTGCTGACTGACCGGTACTCCCACTCAATGGCCTCCTTGAAGGGAACCAACAAGGGACGTAGTGGTCTGATCTTACTGGGGCTGGAAATTCCAGTCCGCCTCGGTCCAGCTGGGGGATTGCATGGTCTTCCGCATGCAGCACACACTTTTGCGTCGCTCGCAAGCCAGTGCGCTATAGTGAGAATTCCTGTTATCGTCTAGTCGGTGTATGGCGGCGGTCTAACTCATCGATGGAGGAGTCGCTCTTGGGGAAAGGCAAGCCGGCGACCGCATGCACGGCGAGACATGGCTCATACTCCAAATTCCCGGACCGCCCGAGGACCAACTCGACCATCACGAATGCGAATACAAGAACCGCGAGGAAAAGAAAGCCGCCGACGATCCCCGCGGTGGCGTGCCGTGGCCCCTATTGTCGGGGTCTTCAGGGTCGGCCGAGTCGTCGAAGAGGCAAAACACGGCAACCAAGCTGCTGGCTAGCCAGAAGAAGAAATCGAGGGCCGCGGGGCCGCACTGCCGAGGAGACACCAGGAACACGGCGGGGAAGTTGACAAAAAGGAGCGTGCTCCAGGCTCCGCAGTGGAACAGGACCTTCCCTGGCTGGTGCTGGGGGAGACGGCGTCGGCCACTAAGGTAGTATTTCAAGACTACCTGAAGGACGAGGCTGACAGCCCCAAAGGAGGCCAGGATGAGAGGCATCTTGGCCGCGGCGGCGGCCTGGGCCGTGCATAGCCCCTGCTCGGCGGCAGGAGCCGGAGGACCACGTCGCCCCGTGTATACAAAGGCCACGAGAACGAAAAGGAGGATGATAGCCAGAGAGATTCTTGAGAAGGCTTTCTGCTCTATGTCAAACTGCCCATCAGTGGTTGGCTCTTTCATTTGAATTTCGTTAATATTCCGAAGGAGAGTGCCCGGGCTAAGATCGACGATGGCATGAATCTTCATGATCCTGGTCCGACTGAAGTGGGCTTGGTAGTTGTTGATACCAATCCTTTGTTAAATCGGTGGTGAGTTTCACAGGTGAGCCATAGTCCGGACGCGAGGTCGCAACTTTTTTTGAATGCTACTCCTTACAGGCCTTGGCTTCTGGTTCACATCCGAGCTAAAGCACACTAATGGAGGGCGCCGCAACTTGTGTCGTGCAATATGAAGTCTAAACACGCGTAGAAACCCACGGGAAGATGGGGATCAGGCAGCAGCGCAGCAATTGCGTGAGCACCGGCAGATACTATATAGTGACCGAAAGGGGCAGCATCTATACGTCGGCGAGGGTCGAGATTGGGGAAATGCAATCGAGCATGTTACAGTCTGCACCTGCACAGCCAGCATCCAGCACTGTGTTCCCCGTTGTGATTGCGGAGTGCTACAGCAAGAGTGCCTTCATGCAGCCTCCATGGCTACCAGGCTACCCACCTTGTGGAACGAAGGGAGGGACAAAGTTGGGGAGTAAGTAGAAAAACTCGACTTTCATTATGGATGGGGAGTCTGTGAAGATACCATGTGGATGACTGCCACGTTTCACGACTTGACAGTCCCCTCGGTGTTCCGTTCCTATTCCAGAATTGGTTCCTATTCGAGATTACCACTCTCCAAATTGTACACATCGGCTCCTCTCCGCCGACCATAGGGTTATAAGTTAGTCTTTTGACTTCCAGGCTCAACATCATCTCATGGGGGACTCCCTCTACTGGCTCACACTGGGCTTTCGGCCTTTTCCTTCAAGTCCTTCGTCCTAGGGACTACCCTCGCCGTCGGCCCGACAACATGCGACCAGGCCTTCGAGAGGAGCGAAAAGCGAGCCACGATGGCAACCAGCCCAAGCAGAACCGGGACATGATCAGAAAAGGTACCCGCAACGAAGACTGCGCCCTCCCCCGAGAACTCGACCCGCAGCCCGCCGCACGGCAGGAAGCCGAAGCTCTCCGGCCTGTAGCGCCCCTGAGGCACCGCGAGGATCGCCAGCATGTAGCTCAGGAGCACGGCCGACAGCCCCCTGGCGAACGGGCCGAGCGCCGCCCGG
The DNA here is from genome assembly GCA_003049395.1 of Pseudohalonectria lignicola. Lineage (NCBI taxonomy): Eukaryota > Fungi > Ascomycota > Sordariomycetes > Magnaporthales > Ophioceraceae > Pseudohalonectria > Pseudohalonectria lignicola. The sequence continues at coordinate 30,556 of PYSP01000340.1, forward strand.
AGCTTGGGGGGAGCCACGGTGCTGAGCAGCGACGCGAGGGCCAGCGGCGCGAAGATGCTGTTCGACAGCAGGTTGACCCCGCGCACGTCCCGGGAGAGCGCCATCAGGCTGATAGCCGGCGTAGTCAGCAGGGAGACGACCGCCCAGCCGACGAGCTCCAGCCTCGGCTGGGGCCAGCGGCAGCGGCCGGGGGTTACGGGGCCCGCAGCAGCGGCCTCAACCACAGCCTCATCCTCCCCCTCCTTCTCCTTCGGCTCCAGGGTCAGGTCGCCGTGCCCGTCCGCGACGACCCACTCCGAGAAGAGCACGGCGTTGGCCGCCGCGTTGGACAGGAGGACGCCGAGGACGGCGACGCGGTGGGCCGACGCGCAGGGCTGCTGCCCCCGTCCGGCCGCCGCGAACGCGAAGACGGCGATGGAGACTAAGTAGGCGAACGGCGGGACGAGCGCGTACGCCGCGGCGGCGACGCGCCAGGCGTCCCACCCGTACCGGTCTGGGACGGAGGAGGCGACATCGGCGGCGGGGCGCTTCTGGGCCCCGGAGTTGGTGGAGGCGGAGGTGGACCGCTTGCGCAGTGCGAAGTCCGTGGCTAGCAGGCTCGTCGCGGCGATCACCCAGACCGCGAGCTGGGGACGGTGCCAGGCGGTCTGGAGCACGTCCTCGTCCTCTGTCCGGACCGTGATGGTTGCTCTTAGAGGCCAGAGGACGGAGAGCAAGCCGGCAGCGATTTGCACGGTTTTCTCCAAGGCTGCGAGTGGCCTTCGATTGAAGCATCAGTCAGTCGGTGTCTTGGTATTTTGCACTGTGCGTGATTGATTGCCCGGAATGGCAGCAACGTACATTTTCGAATCGGCTGATCTCCCCTTCCTGCTCTGAAACCGTTATCGCCGCGTCGTTCCGTCGGGGTTCAATGTTTTCTAATCAAAATTCACCAAGCTCGGGCTGATTCGTGGCAATTCATGTTGCTTGAGATATGAGGGACATGAGGAAATGAGGGTTGTGTTTGCGCCCACGGAAATTTGGGAGGTGGGAAACGCCGCAACGATCCGGGTGCCTTGTGGTCAGCTGACTTCTCCGCAGAAATCCATAGTAGGACCGCATTTGATGCCTGTCGTGCTCTGTTCAGCGAACGCGGTTGGCCTGTAAGGCGATAAACATAATCAGAAGCACCGAAGCCAGGATGCATTGATTTGATTTGCCCACTACCTAGACTAGAATACAGTCACTGCCTGGTAACTGTGGTTATTGAATGTCGGCTTGTGCGAGTGAGTGTTGCACCGCAGGCCCCTTTCTACACTTCCTTTTTCTACACCATCAATTCATCATAACTCAGCCGAAACCTCGCGAACCGCCGTAAATCGCACTTAGGCCCTGGTGTCCATTTGTTGTTACCCGAGCCATGGCCTCAGTCCTCATTAGTCACTGGGCGTAGGCTTTTTTTGTGAATCAACGACTAAACGTCAGCACGGTCCTGAAAACAAACCACCAAAAAATGTGTTGTGTTAATTATCACCAACGTTATGCCCCAGCAGTCCCACCCAACCCGTCTTTTCGGCTCGAGGAAAGCCTAGCTGCGTGGTCACCCCGGACATCCGTCTAGACAGCACCATCAAGGCCACATTCCGCCGGCGAAGAAGCAACACAGAGGCAGAGCACCAAGGGCACATAGACGCTCCTGAATACCTGCCTGACAATGTACCTCTCCTGTCCCCTAGCACTGGGGTGAAGAAGCTCTTAGTTAAGACCCAACTGTGGAATCGACTGTAGTCTAAATCTTTGGCTCTGACTACCATCATTCCTCACATGCACTGGGTTTGAACGTGGCAGCCTTGCCGGTGAGCATTATTATTAGGTGTATATTAACCGACCCCAGCAACCTAACAGCATCGTGCGCCTCAGCAATGCCGCGCCTGCCTGCCTACTTCCTTCTCATGGCCCCAACGACGACATTACATGATATGATAGTGCAACCACCTTGGTGGTGTTAGTGAGGACGAGTTTACAGGATACCGCCAAGGGTGCCGCTTAGGAGACCAGTAACGGGAGCGAGTAGGCCCGCCACGGCGCCCTTGAGGTCGTTGGCAGTGATGAGAAGCAGGCCGACGGTGCCGCTGACGTCTCCCTTAACAGTGCCGACGATGCCGAAGGCGAGGGTGAGGACCGGCCCGACGAGAGGTCCGAGCGTGGCCTTTAGGGTCGCGAGATGGGGCTTGAGGATGGCGAGGGCGTCTTTATGCGGTGGCAACCGTGGGTCAGCGGCAGTTTGGCAGACGTGGGCTTCTGCCTGAAACGACGGAAAGGGGGGGGATCGGGTTTATACATACCGGCAGTGAGAGTGCTAGTCAGACGAAGGACAGTTGCTTCCACCTTGTCGAGGAGCGCCAGCAGCTCCGTGTCGAGGGCCAAGACGATGGTGATGTCCGCGGAGGCGATGCTCTTGATGGGCACGATGCCGGCGATGAGCGAGTCGAGCTTGTCCGAGGTCGACTTGACCTTGGTGCAGATGGCATCGAGCTGCTCTACGACGATTGCGACCTCACCCTTGGCCAGCTTGCTGATTGCTGCCAGCTCGACCTCCACCTCCGCCGTGAGGGTGTGCACCAACGCCGCCACCTCGGCGATCTGCGGGAGGGAGGGCACGGTGGGGACGCTTGGAGCCGTGCCATTCTTTATCGCCGGGGCGGCAAGGCCCGCGGTGAAGAAGGCGGCGGCGGCGAGGAGTGAGAACCTCATTTTGCTCTTTGGCTTTGTGGTTGTATTACGGTGAGGTTAAAAGGGGATGTGAAGAGGATGTAGCGAGCTAAACAAGAAAGTTAAAAAAAAGGGAGCGACTGAGCCGGAGCTGGTAAAGAACGGAGGCGCTGAAGAACAGGAGTCTGGAGAGATGCTGTTGGATAGGATGAGAAAAGCCAAAGAAGCTTGAGGGCGAGTGTTGGGGAGATTGGGATGAGGGATATATATGCCTCTCTCGTTCACTCCTTCTGGGCACTGGGCGTGCAAGTTAGGGCAGCGGCGGCCATCACCTACTGATGCCATCCCTTGACCCTCCTCACTAGATGGGTGGTGATGAATCTCATGCCGAGCCTTCTGCTCCACCGCATCTTGCGGTAAGGAGAGGAGTAAATTCGCAAGCGCAAAAAAGGGGTAAAAGTAAAGAAAGGTGCGAGACGCAAGGGGCGTTATTCCGATCAACAGGTGAAATTTGGCCGAGTTGGCGGGATTTCAGGTGGCTGTTGGTATCGATAGCAGCCTAACCCTGTGCGGTGATGCTTCAACTAGGTATCGATTGGGAAGGTCAAGGTCTGCATGGTTCACATGTTCTACGTAGTGTGCTCTATAAAGTTCCCATGGGATACCTACTTGGGTACTTGGGCCATGATGGGTAGAATGGCATAGCTGTACATCGTAGACGCGCACCTCACAAGTATTGTTGGGTCCCTCCTCCTTTGATATCGGCCGCTCACTGGACATGTCGCCCTGAGAATCCAAAACAGCAAGCGGCCACTCCCGATACTTTGTGATTGTCATGATTGTGTCTAGGAGGGGTGTCGTTGGCGGCTCCGAAAAAGTCGCCGTGGCACGGTCGTTCGCAGTGTTGACAAGAGCAACTGACATGGAAGCCTTGCTAACCGACAAGCCTCCTTCTGTTAGGGCCTTGTCCTTTGTCAGTTTCAGAATGGGCGATCTTAGCTTGTTGTGTCGGCAGTGGTGCGGATCTCAATTCCAAGCGCTGGAGATCCCCCAAAAATTCCACACTACAGCTGACACGAACCTCATATTTATTTTTCGCTTGGCTGTAAAAAATATTCAACCGGCAGCTGATATTAATGCTATGGATTGACTCCCCGCGCTGCGCTAAGTATTTCAGTGTGATTGTTTGACAACTCTGTATTTGTTATTGCTGGGCGCTAGGGTTGGTGGCAGCCATGGTGGGAGTCTAACGTCATTGTTGCGAGCTCTCTTGATGCGAGCCACGGGTGTTGGTTGGCTGTGAGGGTGAGACACACCGCCGGGATCTAGTGGGAGTCTTGAGCAGGACAGTCCGATGATTCTCAGGGAGCCTTCCATGCTTAGGATCAGGATATGAAGAAATGAACAGCCTACTCTCGAATCATGATCGACGCCGAGAGAATCTGCAGCATCTCAAAGTCCATATTGACGTACACCGCGTCCGTCCTGACTCTGGCGGGCTTGTCTAAGGGGATGTACTTGCCGTCCTCAAAGCGGGCGCCGTAGACTTTCATCGCGTCCTTGCTTTTGGGGTCTCCAGTCATGCTCGACTGCAGGTCGGCGACGTCAGCGCGGCCAATTATCTCGTAGACTGGAGGACATGTCTCGATGGTTTGCTGGTCTCGGTGGGTACCGGTAAGGTCCTTCTGTGCCCCGTCAACATTGCTGTTGGACTCGTCCCCATTAATTGCGACGGAAGAGGTGGTCATCTTGGCGACGGTGATGGTCTCTGTACCCGGCATCGCCCGCACCACAATGGCCGCGTCGCAGTTCCAGAATCGTATAATCTTATCCCCAGCCCGTGCAGCAGGTGGCACCAACCCCATGCAGAGCTTGCTACCCAGGAAGCGCCGTGGTGGGCCGCCGCCGCGTGCCTCGATCACGCCCGTGTCTATGATCCAACGGGTCGTCTCGAGGAAAGTCTTGGCATCCGCCTCTGCGCCTCCTAGGCCCGTCTGCCGAAGTGGCGAGTAGGCAAAACACTCGTTTCTGGCGAATGATTTGACCCGAGCGATGTCAGCCTCCCCGTAATGGTTGATGATCTTGATGGAAAACTGCTCCTCCATCTTCCGCAGATTCTCCAGCTCGATCGGGTCGTCGTAATGCGTGACCCAGCTGCGCCGCCACTCTGAGTACTTGGTGTAAGAGCCGACGAAGTCGTCGTACGTTGGGCCCAGGTGGAGGATCGTGCCTGCGATGTAGCCCTTTGCGAGGATGGACCGACGGCCCTGGACGGGACAGCCCGCCACAAGCAACTGCTTCCGCAACTCCTCCTCGATCTTCCCGGCAAATGCGTGCTGCAACTCCTCCTCAACCTTCCCAGCAAATGCGCGCTGCAGGAGTCCAGCGAAACGGACGACCTTGGCCCGCCGCTCGTCCTCCAGCTCCTCCGGGTTCTTGCCAAAATCGAGCAGCGGGCTCGCTCGCCATAGCATGAAGCCGACGGCGTCGCGCCAGACATCGAAGAACAAGCGGGAGTAGTCGATCTTTATCTCGCCGGCGCCTCGCGCTCTCCCTCGCCAGTCGTCGTTGCTAGCCGGATCTCTCGCGGCCACGGCCGTTGTCCTCGAGGCGGTCGACTCTACATCAATCGACAGCCCGACCAGCGCGTACACCTTGTCCCTCAGCTCGCCACAGCCGCACCCGCTGAACCTTTCGACCAGGGTCTCAAACCTCATGTCCTGCCCGAAACGCCTCGTCCGCGCATCCAAGAGCTGCTCAACCGACTTCGCCGCGGCGCGGTCCTGGTCCGACTTCCTGGCAAGGCGCCTCACCGCTGCGGTGAACTGATGTTCGCTCCAGAGGTGGGGACCTAGCATGAACGCCACACGGGGGGCCAGACAAACCTCCTGGACGATCCAGAGGCGTTGCCAATATGGGTTGTCCGGATCCAGCGCCACATCCTCACGGAGCGGGATCGGCTCAAAGAAGCTCGAGTCTTCAAGCACCCGCTCGCCCAGGTGCCGCTGACGCACGGCCGCGTCGTCGTCACCCTCGGGGAGGACGAGGCCCAGGCCCCAAGGACGCACTTTGGCGTGTCGCGCCCGAACAGCCTCGATTGCGTAGTGGTCCTGACCGGCGTACAACGTGCCCGAGAGGGCGACGCCAAGCCACGAGACCACCAGACGGGAGCGGTGATAGATGAAGCTCATGAGCGCCACCTGCGCGCCGCGCTCGGCGATATCGTCCTGGTTGATGCACACCTGGTCGATCCAGAGCGGCAGAGGAAGGCCCGTGCTGGGTCGCAGGTGCTTCAGCGCGAGGGCCAGGTTGTGGCCGATGGAAAGGAAAGCAGCCTGGGCGGTCCCCCACCCGAAAAACAGGGACGGGCTGCGCCCGATGGGGATCGCCGCGTGGGCATTGTCGCGGTCGGACCACGTGTACGAGAGCGCGACGTAAGCTGGTCGGGAAGAGAACGGCACGGAGACTAATCTACCTTTCAGCGGCTCGTCGAACACCCCGGGTAGCAAGAAGAGGAGCCGGATGCTGTCTTCGGCTGGGAGGGGAGGGTAAACAATTCTCTTGGGTATTGACATGCTGTCTGTGGTGGTTCATCGGGCGGCCAGCCTTGCAGGCTCAGCTGGGGGAAAAGATTTGCAGCCATTTTCACGCGCCATCGCGGGGTTCCTCTCATCCTCCACGCATCTCATTGGCTCTACCCTGGGCTGGGGTTACTTCAGCACACGATCTGTCATTCCCTTGTCGCTTCAATTATTGTTGTCACAAAGCAGGGGGTAACTATGCAAAAACCATATGGAAGGAGCTTAGTGCGAATCATGTATGTCCTTACGGCTGTCAATCGCACCAAATCGTATAAACTTGTGTTGCAGAATTCCTCCCCCGCAATCTGTACTTCCTCGGTCACCAAAAGAGCCCGTGGGTTGGTACATAAGACGCTCTGGTCCATCCATCCCCGCTATGCCAAGCTTTAACCCACTGAGATTTAGCAACTAGCATTTGAGCACTCGTATCGCCTATCACCATCTGATTCATCTTCTTCTATCGTTGATCGATCGTGGTCGCGTGAGTTTTACGACGGAGCATACTTTTTTTTCCTAATCCATTTTAACGAGAATACGAGGAAGCAAGGCTATGGCTCTAGTGTTTGTTTCCTTCCGGGCATGAAATATCTGTTCTCTGCATGTGCCCTTAACAGTTAGGTACAGTACATTAGTCACCCTTAGTGATTTGTCTAGCTGCATTCCACATTTAAGGCGAGGGATCTCCTGGCTGGCTAGTTTTTCTGAGACGCAGAAAGGCTGCCGAGGTGTCTCTGCAGCCTATTGCAATCTTTCACTACACAATCTTATTGTTCTTGCTAGCAGGTCCTAGCACCGCCACCTTTGAGGGACACACAATAAGTCCTAAACTGATTCGGCTACAATGCTCTTGTTCGGTTCGACAGGTTTGTCGTAGCTTCTCGACTATTAACAGGATTTCTTCTTTGTCCTTGTTCTCGTGAAGTCTTTGTCTGTTGCTATGACTTGGGGACATGGAAAGACGTATAAATATGCATCCGCCTTATTCTCTCTCTCCCCGTCTTGTTCGTATGTAATATTCAAGCCACTCTTGCCCTCATAAATCTTTGTCTCTTTCCGACTATAAAAACCCCCTAACTGCAACGGTGGTTCCGAAGTCACTCCATACATTTACTCAGGCAAAGTTGGGTGCGTCAAGCAGGGAAAAAGCCTTGGTAAGTACCAATGTAGGCAACATGCTTCCCTCAACAATGTATTACAGGGCTAAGATGCTCGGTGGCTGGCCTGAGGAGAATGAGAGTCCCGAGGAGAATCAATGGGTCGCGCTAGCTATCTAGGAGGCTGCCCTGACGTCGTGGATGCCTGACATTCCTAAAATGCTGGGTAGTTGTCCTTTTGACGGTATGGTTCGGGATCAAGCTTCGGGATCAACCCGAAGCAAGTGAGTCTGCCCTCCCGGAGGCAGAGAGTCCGCTCACCGAACAAGGCGAGGAGACCGCCATCTACCCTCCATCGGGGAATCAGAGTTCGGGAGGCGTCGAATGCGCCTCATCTCCTTCACATTCTCTAACGATCGCCGACCCTATGGCTGATGCCCTACAGGACGCAGTGGACGAGAATGTGCCACGCTAAGGGAGCGAATCTGGCCCTCTTATCCGCCTTGCTGATGTTGATTCAAGTCGAAGTTGCCTCGATAACAACCGCGTCTGAACTCGGGTATGGTAGCGAGTCCATAATCACGTCGTCCACCACAACCACATCCAACGAGGGCGATTCTCTGGCTCGGCCATCCTTCCTCGGCACAGATGGCGAGTTGACTGAACAGTGACTAGCCCGTTGGGGAATGCAGAAGCTCTGGCAATCACGGAAGAATTTCCAGCAATCACGAGCGAAGGATGATGACGAGGAGGGTGGTGCGAGCCTGAAGTAGTAGACTGACGTCCGTGGCTTATAATTACCAAGTAAAAGCTATGGTCCTAATTTCTGGGGCCTTAATAGAGAGATCAATCGTATTAGTCCAATATCATAAGATTTGTATTACTGTCGAAGCTTTAATATTATTGACATGATAATTGTATGCTATAGCCGTAGGCGAGTCTACGCTCAACGCTAGCATTGGGTCCCCCC
>PYSP01000341.1:0-16427 GCA_003049395.1 Pseudohalonectria lignicola
CACCAAAAGTCAGCCGGGTGTTTGTTCCACTGTCATCTCTAGGACGGGAGTGAGACGGGGAAAGAAGTGGAATGGTCAGGATATACTCACTTGCAGAAGCAGGCGACGTCCACATCGGTGCATCCCGAACCAGCCATGGCGCTCATTCCGCAGGGAACCTGTGATGGACTTGTCAGCTCAAATTTGCCTGTCAGAGGAGATTGGGCGAGATGGTCAGCGGTGAAGACTTACGGCGCACTGGGGGACCTCGGTGATCAGATCCTGGATTCCGCCCTGGGCAGAGGCCACAGCGACGAAGATGGCGATGACGGCGGTCTTGAACTGCATCTTGAAGGCGGGGGGTTGGTTGTGTGGGTGTCTGTTTGTGATGGCCGTGGTTGGTCTTCTTTTAACAGAGAGGAAGAGAGAGAGAATCTTCTTCAAGATGCCTGGTGAACTTGATCTGTGTAGGATGTGATGGATGTGTTGCTTGTTTCCCTATTTCTCACTCTAGAAGGAGGTTGCGAGCAGCTCTTTATATATCTGGGGGATCTTGAGAAAATGAAAACCCTCTGGTCCATTTTTTTGGTTCAGTATCATTCTTTCTCCGAAGCCTCCATAAACTCGAAGGATCTCGCCCCCTCTTACCGCCGGTGAATAGGTTTACTTTTCGTAGCGAACCGCACGAAGTTGAAAGCATGCCGATCATAGCCAATCAGGCAGTAGGAGACGCTCGAGACGACGGGGGATGAAGTGAAAAGGAAAGAAAGGAGAGTTCTCTCCTCCACTAGGCGTCCGAGCTCTAGCAGAAGGAGGCTACCGCAAACTTTGAGTCTCTGACAGTTGCTTTTCGTATTTGTGTTTACTTCCAGCCCTGGGTGACCACTATTCTCGGATGAACTGAAGGAAGGACGCAGCCTCTTCGCCAACCTTCTGTTCTGACCTTGAACTCTGAGCATCTTTGCGGTGCGCTTCACATTTGCCAGAAGAGCTTTCTCCGTAAAAAGAGCCTTCTCCATTCCTAAGCCCCTTAGTGATCCGATGGACGTTAAGAGTTTCAAGCTCTTACCAGCACACCAAAGAAGTTGGGACCACTCCAACCCCAGCATCCTAGACGCCACAAACGAATATTGCATTACCTACCTACCCAGGTATCTAGAGGAAACTCCGATGGCTTACGACGGCGTGCTGTAGAAGGGCGCCTCATTAGTATTCTTAGTTAAGTGGGAGCTTGTTATGTTTTCAGTAATATTACGAAGAGGTAGGCTAGTAGGTAGGTTAGGAGGAAGGTTGGTAGGGAGGCTGGAAGATCAGTTGGAAGGATAGTTGGTAGGTGGGCTGGGAGGAAGGTTGGTAGGGAGGTGGCACCCGACAGGTGGGAATCGTGAACGCCGTCATTCTTACATCAAACCCATGACGTCAACAAACAGAGACAGGAAGGTGGCTTTGGGTATCCCAAATGAAAAAGAAAAGAAACCTTCCCCTCTTCAATGTTTCACTCTCAAAACACCGTCCCACACCTTTCTAGTCGAGAAAGCCAATCCAACTCTAGGCCAATATTCCCAGAACCAGACATCATGCCCTCGGGCATCAAGGACAAGAACAACGAGCAGATCAAGGAGGGCGACGACGTCTGGACCAGGGTCCGGGGCGGTAAGCACGAGGGACAGGTCAGGAAGATCGTCTCGTCTGAGGCGGAGGCCAACAAGGAGGGCGTCAAACATCCACCGAAGGTAAGCTTTTGGCGCTCACCTCCCCGAAGCGAAGTGTAAATATGCCACCTCTTCATCACCGGCTGACTGGTGCTGTCACTTGGGTCCATCAAGGTCCTCTTCACCGACCAGCATGGGCATCACGTCGCCCACAACCCTGGGACACTGCAGCATGTGGAGAAGGAGAGGGAGAAGAAGTAGAAGTGGTGATGGCTGGGGTGTAGGAGAGAGCCTCTTGTAAGATGCCGACGGATAGATGGTGATCGGCTGATGTACTGAGCATGAAGTCGTCGCACACCGTCATCGCACGCTAAAGGGTAGACAGGTTGAGAAAAGAAGGGAAAAGAGGAGCAATTAGTTCGCACACAAAACCGTTTCCCTCATGGGCTTGCTGACTTGTCCGAAACCCGCTGGAGAGCCACGGTTGGTGAGACAGGTCTCGTGCCTCTCCGCTATGGAGACCGAGACCGTCAGACAGGGAAGCACTGACGTCCTGACGCGCATGCTAAGATGATATTGAAAGATGGGCTGCAGCTCCGGACCGTTACGGAACCATGGTCCATGATTGAGATTGCGATGGGACAACGATCTGGGCGGGGAAAAGAGGTCAAAAGAAAGTGCTGACGATCACAAGCGAAGTTGGGAATGTCGCCAACGGCGAGGCCACGCGGGGCTGCGAAAAATGAGTCCGGATTCGGCTTCAAGCCCCGGGACCCTGGTTGGCCCCCAAACCCGGGGGCCTTGGCTTTGCCTAGGCTTAATCAAGGCTTGGCTTGCCCGGTGCGCCGAGTGTTTGTTCGGATACCCTCACCTAGGTAATCTGGCCTCACCTAGCTAAGCCCTAGCTAAGCCTGGTGCTCCTGATCATGTGGTACACACAATGTCATTCTTTGCTTCTTGATGAAAAAGGTGCGTAGTCGACGGGTGAGATGTCGGCAGTTTGGTGATGGCTGAGTTTGTGATAGTGGGCTGATAGCGCCGTAGTTTGCGGCAGTGACCTGGCTGCAGTTTGTTTCTCTGAAGCAGTGCGAGATACCAAGGAGATGGTTCACATGGACGTCGCACGCGGAAACGTCTGAATTGATATAATATTCTCTCTTGGAGGCCAGCCTGAAGACCGCTGTGCCAATCGGTCTGACCGTCTTGATTGATATTTGACCGATTCCATGGTCTGACCCTGAAGGCGACCCGTCAAGTCTGTCCGTCCAATTTGGGTGGGCTGTGCTTAAGGGAGGACGGGTGGTCGCGGGTGGTGTCCAATGTCCATGCGCTAGACTAATTCTTCAAGGAGGTGATTCCGTACGAAACGATGATTGAGACGCAAGAATCAATGAATTCAATCGCTTGTAGAATACGGGTGCACTGGACATACAGTAGACTAAATCCCAAAATCGGCTCTGGTGAAACCACGTCTGGTGGCTGTGACCGTGACTAGCTGCCATGGAATTGCCGCCACTGGCCGACAAGTGGAGTGCACTGTCTAGCGGTCTCTCCCGTCCTTGACAACGGCTACAGTACACGGGCGAGGCAGCGACCACCGTATCTCGTGATCATTGAATCGTATTCGAGCGACGCAATGCGATTGGCCCACCCCTCCTCCGTTGTTTGACTAGGCTCCGTCCGGTCTCATACCGCGAGATGACGGCAAGGCTTTTTGGCTTCCTGTTGTAGGCGGCTGGTGATAAGGACAGCCTCATGAGTTTTGCGCTGGTATGCGTTGAACTTGTATTCTTGGTACGCAGATATGTCTGCGAAAATGGGTATAAAGATCGCTTTGTAGCCATAGCCACGCCCAAGGAAGGTCGTCTTTAAATCTGTTCCATCTATCAAAGAGAGTGAGCTGATCACTACCTAACCTACCCCACGACCAACTGTTTGTTGCACGCAGTCTCTTTCCAATCCCTCTGATCATACGTGACTCCTCGAGGCACAAGCATTAGGAAACCATGGAGTCTGGAGAGTATGGTGAGTATCTCTCGTCCCTCCCTTTCCGTCACCAGAAGCGAAGCATAGTCACTCTGACCTGTATTCTTGCATGACTTTTAGTTCCGGGGAGCTTCTGGTTCTACGAGCCAAACAAGGGAGCGGCAATGTTCTTCGCCATAGCCTTTGCAGTCTCTGGGTGTTGGCACATATGGCAGGCAATGTAAGCCGTCAGGCACCTACTCGTTCCCCCTTTCCAGTGAAGCGCCCCTGCTGACCTCTCTACCTCTCTCCCTCAGCCACTACAAGAGCTGGAGGCTCACAGGGCTCTATGTGTTTTGTGCGGTGCTGTTCGCAGGTGGCTTCATCGTGCGGGCGATGGGAGCGTACGACTACACGAATCTGGTCAAGTTCATCATCAGCATCTGTCTGGTATACTCGGCGCCGTAAGTTTTTCATTCTCCTCAGTCCCCAGCCCTCATTAGCTCCCAGCCAAGAAGAACCTCATGCTGACCGCAAGCTCGTACACACTTGTCTAGTCCCATCTTCGAGCTCGCCAACTACAACATCCTCGGTAGGGCGTTATACTACGTCCCTTACCACTCACCCATCCACCCCGGCCGAGTCATCACCACTTTCGCCTTTATCTCCGCAGTCGTGGAGGCCCTCAACGGCAACGGCGCCGCGATAAGCGCCAACCAGGGCAGCCCGCTCTGGTACCAGAAGATCGGCCACAGCCTCCTCAAGGCCGCCCTGACCATCCAGATCGTGGTCATCCTGCTCTTCCTCTGGCTCGCCGTGGCCTTCCACCGCCGCTGCCTCAAGGCCGGCCTGCGGAGCGAGAGGCTGCACAACGTTCTGGTGACGCTGTACGTCAGCACGGCCCTGCTCATGTCCCGCACTATCTTCCGGACGGTCGAGTACTTCAGCATCGCCGACATGCACCTCGGTCCGGGGCTCGACCCGAAGACCCTCAGCCCGCTGATCCGGTACGAGTCCTTCTTCTACGTCTTCGAGGCGCTCCTCATGCTGTGCAACCAGGTCATGATGAACTGGCGGCATCCCCGCCGCTGGCTGCCCAAGGGGACCAAGACCTACCTGGCCCTCGACGGCGTGACCGAGGTTGAGGGGCCTGGGTACAAGGATGGGAGGAGCTTCCTGGTCACGCTCTTCGACCCCTTCGACCTGATCGGTATGGCCAGGGGTATCGACAGGCAGAACAAGTACTGGCTGAACGATGGTGTGGGCAGGCCGGCGGCTTCTGATAAGGCCGTCCAGCAGCCAACGGGGGATACGTCGGATGTGGTGTAGAGACAGGGGAAAGCGCTGGCCAGGTATGGGATGACTTTTGCTGCCAAAGGATATTTTCGAGCTGGATTGTTCCGTTGATGGTGGGAACTCTTTCGCTTCTAGGTTTACCTTAGATATTTTTATTTTATTTTTATTTTTTAATTTTCATGAAACTGATCTCTGTTTCCCTCATCTCTCACTGTGTCTTTATTGTCTTGTCTCATCTAAGCATACCTAGCGTATCAACTAAATTTGAGATTCCTTCTTCTTTCTCTCTCTTGTGGATCCGGTTTCGCTTCGGCTTCGCTTGGTTAATGCCTCTCTGATTAACTCCCAGAGCTCGTGCTCCTTGACTGCCTCGACCGCAAGGCCAAATACCGTCTGGATTCCAAAGAGCCAATGCGCGTCTGGAGGAATGATCCTCAACCCTGCGTTGTATGAGGCGAAGGAGCGGTACTGCTGGTAGAGAAATGGAATTAATTCCTAAGATAGCAACACAAAACTTGAGGTAGAAGATGAAAACTGAACGAAAACTGAGCCGCATTGCATTGTCTTGTACCACCACTCCCGCCCAGCACCACCTTCAGAACATGCTGGGTAAAGCATACGAGCGCCGGAGGGTCGAACGGGGTTGGAAGATCCAGAGATAATTGCAATGCCATGGGGGATGGCCGGGTGCGAATCCCGCCCTTTTTTGTTGCCAGCCGCGTTCCTTCACTGCAAAGACCTTCTCTTGAATCTCAGGGAAGTGGCCATCTCTTCCCCACATCTACGTGGCGTTGTGACAGGATAGCCTCAGTCTACCGATCCTCTCAGATCCCTCAGATAGTTGCAACTGAGTTAACGATCTATTGCTGGCTTGTTCATTGCTGGGCACGCGGGGGACGAGGACATCGGGGCGGTAGCAGGTGAGTCAGAATTTCTGCCATTTTGGGTTTGAAGTTTGTGCTAAAGATAGCGAGCGCCTTCAGTGTCAGTAGCAGCTGGCGGGGTATAGCGGGAAAACCTCGTCCTCGACGCCGACGGGAGGCAATATCCAAGGCGACGAACTAAGATGCTGAGGACTGAGGACGAGTGCGAGGACTAGGGCCTTTAGTAAGCGACTCGCACCTAGGCTCTCTGCGAATCGACAACCGTTATGTTAAGCAACAAAAGATGAGCCGTCAATGACTGATCAAACGGTGAATGCTCTCAATGCTCGGGGCTTGTTTCTACTAAGCAAGAGCCGACACTTTAAGGTAGGCAGCGACTTTAAACACGATGTCGGAATTGGGAGAGCGAAGCGGTTGATATCTCAAGGACTGTGATGGGGATGTCTCAGCTAAGCAAAGGATGTCAGCCTCAGGAGTGTTTTTGGTGATGGAGATGACAAGCAACAATGGGCTCGGTGGATGTGGCTTTGCTGCTCAGATTTCGGGGCTTGCCCCGAGCCGCTTGTGGCGCTTCAACAGGCGAGGTCCTGGGTATCCCAGGATGCTCCCGGCAAGTTGGATCCTTCCCACGAACTCTGTAGTAGTAAAGCCCTTTCTTCGCTGAAAGCAACCGCAATGGTAACGATAAAGGAGAAGCCGAGATCATACGGCAAAGAATTTCTTTCTCAAATTCTCCCTTAATTACTAGGTATCTTGAAATATACTATTGCGAGGGAGGGATTACATTGTTGTTGACACCAGGGCGCCAGCCCAGATCGTCGGACAATTTGAGGCCCCCTTTCGGCAGCCGGATGTGGAAAACCGCCGCCTGCAAGCTTGGAGAGGATACCCCCTAGTTGACAGCCATTGCCACAGTACCGCGCCGGCAAAGGGTCCGGCGGCTCAGACGACAGTTATCCGTAATTTGTTGAGACTCAGGGCTTCCAGGGTAGGAGCCGAGCTGAGTTGAGGAGGAGGTGGCGCTTGGTTTCGGTCTCTGACTTCACAACTTGTCCAAGAACCTGGAAGGAGCCCAGGAAACGGCGAGGTGTTCGTAGATTTCAAAGCATTTATATTCCCCGGCGGGCAGTGGATCTACAAAGTCGCATACGCAATAATAGCAAAGGCGTCGTCAGTCTCGTCTTCCCAAATTCCCGAATCAGCTTGCGCCAGCTCGTATAGTATTCCTCTTTCTCGTACTTCTGATGTCGGCAAATGTCAAGAGTCTCGGGACAGCAGCGGGGTTAAGGGGTGGAGAGGATCAGTGAACTTCGGGGGGAAGTACAGGCGATGCCGGGCACGAGTGCCGAGTGGTTAGTTACCCATACTCATAGGGGGGTAAGGGGATAGGGGATCCCGGCTATCGAATTGTTTTTGTCTGTGTTTTCCTTCTTGTTTCTCGGTCCGGATCTTCTGGGAGTCAAATCGGATGGCCCAACAGCAGCACAGAGACTGGTATAGATAGTACGCCGTACGCTTCATTTAAGCCCAGAAGGCAGTTTTCCGCCGCATTCAGCAAGTCAAAGAGAGTGCCCGACAACCAGCTTGTTTGTTTCTTTGAAAAATAATATAATAAAAATAAGGCAATGTCTATCATGGTTTTCTTCTCATCTTTGCCTCTCCCTCCCATGCTCGAGTCAATTTTCTTTTGGGTATTTTAATATTATAGCGTGGTAGGCAGGAGCATCCCTAGATAAGGCGGGTCGAGATACACAGCTCTAAGATCTGTCGGTGTTCCTTCTGGCTTCTCTACTGGATCCCATCCACTATCCACCCAGCTTGAGTTCCTTCCAGTCTCCCGTAAACCCTACCCTTCTCCTTGGGAGTGTTTCGAGGCCTTCACTGGTCCACAAATCCACATATACTAATCCTTCCTGCCTTCCTCCGTTTTGCGCTGGGCCCGTTTGGAGCGAGCTGGAATTATTTGTCGTCGTAGTGAGGCGGCTGACCCCTGTTGGATCGAGGACTCCAGTACCTACCTAGGTACCTACAGGGTCCTTTCGACGACAAACGACACTGCCTCCAGTTGTCAAGGATCCCGCCATTCCTTCGGTTCCACTCACCCCCCCTCCGACCCGCCGAACACTCTCCGTTTCCCAAAAAAGACGCCCATTAACTCGCAACCTCACTCACACGTCAGTCGTCACGGGGAACCCTGATCCCTTCACCAGCGCTCCCAAGAATCGCCAGTCCCATTTCCAAGCGATTGCAAGCGAGACTAGAGCGCGTTTTCAACCCGACGACAGGCGACGGCTTTTGCCCATCAAAGCAACCAATTGTCGTGCCCCAGTCACGGACTCCCGTCGGAGACGCTTGCAGTGAGCCGGCGACAACAACTCCCTCGCGTCTGAACCAGAGTAGACCGGGGCGAGGGAACAGGGACAGGGACCAGGACCGGGAGCCCAGCTCACTCACTCACTCCTCCTCGCCGCCTTGGGTTCTTTTTGCCAGCACGCCAACGCCATCAGGACCAGGGCTGGGGACCGGGACCGAGTCGCCGCGAGGACCGAGACCTGATCAAACTGATTACACTAAGACACTTGCCTAGTGCTTGCAAGTTGCCTGGAGGCTTGGAGCCTCGGAGTCGACACTCGAGGGTTCATTAGGCGCGCCTGGTGTGGGCGCTGTATGCAATAGGTACGAAGCCCTCGGGTTTGGTGGCTCCCCTCGTTCAGTTGCTCCCGGATTTCTTCATTCCTCCTGTTCGCCAGGTTGGTGACTGTGTATATGATCCTTCACCTTTTTCGAGTTTCTAGTACCTAATACATCCTCTTATTTTCTGCCTGCTCCTCTTCTCCTCCTTTTCCTCCTTCGCCTTCTCGTCCTCCTTCTCTTTCCCCTCCTTCTTGCCTATTTTATTTTGTCTTGGTCCGGCTTGTTCCACAGCGCATCACAGCACAGCACAGACAGCACCCCGTAGCTTGGGTCAGCATAGCACAGCACAGCACAGCACTGCATTGCACCGCTCTGCCACGGCAGGCACATATCCCGCACTCGACGAAGCGCCCCCCGTTTACCATAACGTACCTTATTTTTGGCGGTGCTAGTTAACTTCCTTGTTCCTTCCTCCTCCCTGCAAGATAACCAACCTAATCTCCCGTCATCCTGTGCTGTGTGCCATCTCGTGTACTCCGTACGGCCAATCCATAGTGTGGATGTGGATCGTGGGGTGTGGGTGTTGGTGTGGGCGTGTGTTTGCAACTTTGCATATCCGCGTGTGCCTCCTCTGGTGGGATAAGCCAACCAAGTGATAGCGGGGTGTGGGAGACTAGCGGAGAATATTCCGTACTGCGTACACACCGACTGAGCAGTGTGCTGGTGGTGGTCTCTGTTTTTGGCCTTGTTTTTGGCCGGCCTGCCTTCCTGCCCGTCTGGCTTTCTTCCCAAATCCCCAGTTCCTGCGGCAGCGTGGCGTTGTGTTGGACCGCCACGATCGATACCCTGTTGCCCGTTGCCCCATACGGCGTGCTCGTCTATATCATTGTTATATCCGCTACCCTCCGCCCACCCCAATGGTTACTTACTGGCGAACAGAACCCATCATGGAACTCCAACCGCGACAGCGGCGGATAAACAATATCCATCGGCCTCAGGTCTATGTCAACATCGAGTTCGGAGTCTCATGGTCACCGAGGCATGTACCAAACAACCACGCCATAGCTTATCGATCCCGGGGACTGCGAGACAGGACCCCCAACTTCCCTCGCCAGGTTCCGCCGCCGAGCACAAATTACCTAGAAACAGGCATCGCCGTCCCTTTCGACAGCCAGCACCACGAACATAACAACCCCCTGCAGCTTCATACTCGGAACCTAGATCTGAATCAGAGGAACCTAGCCGACCAAAACCAGCAACCGGAACAGAGTCAGTACCAGTATCAGTACCAGTACCTGGACCAGTGTCAGGATCAGGATCCATACCAGGACCTACACCACCAACAGCAGCAGCAACCACAACAACAACAAGCAATAACGACAGTCGACACTAACCCGACCGTCGTACAAGGGCAGGGACACACGGAGATCAACGCACAGCCAGCCTACACCCGAAGAGGAGGATACTCGGAGAGCCCACAACAAGAACCAGACGAGTTCAGGAGGCCTTCGCGGGACTCGAGGTCGTCGAGCCACCACGAGCGAGGGCGGTCAGCACCACCGCCGATCAACGACAGCCCTTGGGATGTCCAGCAACCACAGTTCCAGATGGTTCCTGCGCACGTCCCGGTCCCTCCTGCTGTGGGGATGGGTGGCCCGTCATTTCCAGTTGCCCATGCGAATGCTCAGTCTGCGGTGGGACCGCTGGGCATAGTATCGGGGAGGTCGGTCTCAAACGGACACCCTCGGCTGATGAAGGAGCTTCCGCAGCCGCCGACCTCGTACCGACTGGGCGAGGAGGGGATGCCGTGGGAGGCCCTCTCGTGGCCTATGGGCTACGAACCCGAGGCCGACCCGGAACACGCCAGGATGCCCTCGTCCTACCCGGGAGAACGACGGATGCGGAAGGCGACGTTGCCTGGCGAGCCAACGCCAATAGACATGGCGGCGAATATGACTTACGTGCCCTACAGCCCGATCGCCAACATACAGATCACGTCCCCGGAGCAAGAGACGCCGCATCCGCACCGGGTCAGGACAGCGCCCGTGGTGCCGATGGCGCGCCACCTGGAGAACGAGACGCCTCAGTCTGGCCGGGGCCGCGACGGGGCGGACCTGAGCACGCTCTCCGTCGCCATGATGACCGTCGACAACGGCTTCGAGAATCAGTGGTGGAACCAGGGCCCCAGGGAGACGGTGACCGTGCCGACCACGCCGGCGGCGGGCATGGCTAACGAAGAGTTCTTCGTCAGCCCGGAGTCGGCGATCCAACGGTTCCAGGACCTCTCGGCTGCCTCGCTCGGCTGGGCCGTCGCCACCCCTCCCCAGCAGCAGCACCTCCGTCGCGAGCGAGACGGCGAACGAAACCGCGACGGCCAGGCAGGTCAGGGGTTCCAGGGGCACCAACAGTACCACAGCTTCAGCTCGTCCAGCATCGTGTCTCCCATGACGCCTCCGCCCTACGCGACGGGCCTGGGTAGGACTCTATCTACGAGGTCGGAGGAGGCTTACCAGACTGGCGTGAGGTATGCCTAACCATCAAAAAGGGGGTCTGGGAGGATGATGCGTGGGGTAGGAAGGGGAAAAGTCTACTGCATACAGGGTTGAGAGTTTGGAAAGAGATGGAAGAGGGATCTATCACTTTAACGACGTACTCGACGCGCACCGCCATCCGAATGGAAGGGTTGTTGTCCTAATTACCAGGGCATGCATGGGCAGGCCAACTACCCGAAACCACACGAGGGACTACTTGGAGAAAAGGCGTTTTTTTTGGTTGCTTTTTTTGGAGGTTGGTATTTTCAGTTATTTCTTTTTCGTGCTTTTGTTTTCTGGGCATAGCGTCATGGGAGTTTTTGTGCAAGCAAGTGGTCGCTTTCCCTGCAATTTTCATACCAAATTACGCCGGCTTCTAGTCGAGCAGAGCGAGCGAGCACACCGGCGGAGCGGAGGATATTCCTCAATCAGAGAGAGACCAAGAGAGAGAGGGAGAGAGAGATAGGGCGGGTGCTGGGATAATCTGGATGTCTACCCGACTGCTGTCGGAGGCATTTACTGTACGATCTGGGGGATTTCTTTCAAGGCGGCGGGCATACTAAAACTAGCACTGCGCCTTGGCTAATGGAATGAGAACCGACGCTGTTGATGATGATCACTTACCTCTTGCAATCCTCCAGTGACTCTGTGAGCCCGGTGCGACACAGTAATCGGCGCCGCTCGTCCCAAAAAAGGGTTTTCATGATGGCTTGGAGGCTCGGGTTTCGTATGCCTCACCCAAAGGAGAAGATGAGCCAAGGCGCCGATAATCGGGCACAGTCAGAGAGAGGAACGGGGAAGAGCAGCGGCAAATGTAGCACAGCCTCTCCCCTCGCGAGGCAAGCCACACCTACCTCCTAGACAAAGAAGGGGAGATGCAATGGACACCTACGCCGTACGCATGCTCTTTCCTGATTCCTAATACGTAGTGCGAGTTATTTTACTACACCGATAGAGTTATTGTGTTGTCCAGCCAGTTGATATACCGTGGACCTTCAATGTCGAGGCGGAACCCGCAGTGCCCGCTGGACGGTGAGGTCTTTGGGAAGGTTTCCCGCCTGGTGGAGTCGTGGCGCCTTCAAAGGGCGATGGGTGCCCAATAATGATCAATCATGGGATGAACCCAGTTGCATACCTAAGGTTCTTGCCACCACGATCCAACTACGGATTACACTAAACTTTTGATGAGGCTTGGATTTGATTTTCTCAGGTTCTTGACCGAAGAAAAGAGTGTGAGGACGTAAAACTCAAGATGCAGACCCCTGGAGAAAAACTCCCACTTTAACGCCCCGTTACTTCCTTTCCCCTTTCCCTTCTTGTTTCTTTTTCTTTCTCCAGTGCAATTACGCATTATTGACAGTTTAATGCTAATTTGCGTGGGTTCGTGTGTATGTGTGTCTCATCAATCAGGCAACGAGATTCTCGGGGATTTCATTCGACGACACATGGTCCTTGTTTGGTTCTGGGCGGTTCCTCCTCCGATGTGATCTGAGCGGGCTTTGCATCCGCAATGTCGCAGTCCCGCCCGTCCACACACCCAGCAGGGAGCAGAGCAAACAAGCACGAACGAGATGAAGTGTGTCATCTCACGCACGCACGCCTGCAGCGCCTGCTGTTGGGTAAGATTTTGGGCTGCTACGGCTAGGAGTAGCGTACCTACGCCCTGGAGGTGATGCGCGGGGTTCTGTTAGTTACTTCTGTTACGTTCCCCTGAGATGGCATGGAGACGGTCGACTGGTTCCCGCTGACGCTCAAGGGTGTGGGTATCCCTGCTGGTTGCAACTTGTTTTCTTTTCTTTTTCGTCGTCTTGTTTATCTAGCCCCCAAGTTGTTCCAGTACCGCTTCTCACCAGCTTGCCCCCTCCACTTTCGAATCCCTTCGGCGACTCGGCAACGTGTGAAAGCAGGTTCAGATGAAAGGGAACAGCCTTTTCCAGTCCACATTGGGCCAAGCATCCAGACCAATGACAGCAGATGCTAGCCCCACTTGCGTCTGATGCCTTATAAGTTTATACACCAAAAACAGCTTCAGTTCCACCGGTCCGACCATTTGGCAATTGGTCAGTTCTGTCAGTGACGAGGGCTAGCCGCAGCCGTAGCAGGGTTCGAGCCACATTGACGCTGCAGCCGAAGCCCTGGTGGTGGCGATAATCCGCATGTTCGAAGTTCGAGCCAGACATGTCTGGCTTGGGACGAGGAGATGGGCTAAATTATTTTTCGTCCTTTTTTTCTAATAAGAGTTAATTTTATTTTATTTAAATTTGAGATAATATTTTTTTTATATCCATCTTCCCTCCGTCTCTAGTGATGCAAATCTATTGTTGGAAGAGGTGGCACTTTTCTTACATCAAGCAGTGATCAAAAGACGACGAGCGGAGCGCTGCAGTACTTCGTAGGTCGGTCGGGTGGGTTATCTTGGCCACAAGGAGCGCCACTATCTCATGCCCGCCCAACCCCCGCGCCCTGACGTTTTCACTGGCACGACGGATAGCTACAACGAACGTCACTGCCGGCTAGGCTGCCTAGCGACGTCGTGCATTGCAGCAGCAGGCCGCAGCGCTAATCTATACTAGAGTTCAGTGGCTGCAGTTGCATGCAAGCGATACTCGACGTTGCAATCCTCATGCTGCCAGAACTTAATCCCGTGGCGAAATTTATCAGCCACTCATAACCGGGGGATATACTCTGTGAGTATGATACGTAATTTCCCGGCTTGTTTTTGGTTGTCTTGGTGATCTTGGTGATTCTTGATGGCCAACGACACCATCACCTACTGGTAGGGCACTCACACAAGGGACGGAGGCAGTGTGCATGCATGCCGCGTGCTGGTGTGAGGTGACATGACATGCTTCATCTCTACGGAGTAAGGTGTGTGTGTAAACGTCTGTGCTTGAGCGGTTGGTTGTTGTTTCGTTGATAACTTGATATGAGGGGCAAGTAGAGCCGCCTTCAGCCTCCTCCTGGTTTCAGACCTACAAACGCAAAAGGGGGGAAGGGGGAAAAAAGAAAGAAACAAGGGAAAGAGAGAAAATTACCCGCTGCCAACGCTGCAACCCTTCTCCATCCCATCTCACCCGCACCCCCGAGGCTGAGCTGTCGTTTGTTTCATGCTTTCATTTCACCCTGCCTTGCATTCGTCAAGCGGGCGGCTTCGGATTCGATGTTGTCTGTCGCCTTGACGTTACGGCGGCTCACGTTCCAAGAGTTGAAGGCTACCGAGTCGGCAGTATTACGGAGATTGGCGGGAGGCGTCATTGTCATTGCTCGCACTCGACCCATTGCTAAAACGGTGAATGGGCCGACCCGGTCGGTATTTGGTCGCGCTGTTGGTCGCCCATCGGCCGGGCTTCGGGCCCTTTATTTGCTGCCTTTTGAGCGTGATCAGATCAGATCTACTAAATACGTATCTGGCTGGCCTTGCTGATTGTTAGCCATGCTGGCCATGCTGGCCAAACGCGGCTTACTTGGTAGGACGCGTCAGTCGATCAACACCAGCATCAAAACAACGTTGTAGTCTATGATGGTGATGATGTTGCGAATGCCGAATGGCCTTACCCTTGTCAGGAGAGTCTGATGCAGTTGTTCCGATTTCCTCAGGTGACCGCTGATAGGAGGCTCCCCCGTCCATCTTGGAATTCTTACTCCTTTTTCAACCGGAGTAACTTAATGTAGGCAGGTAGGTACTTTGCCAATTTTGTCTTCCATTTACCGCAGTACCCTTCCTTTTCCTGAGCAAAAATCACGAAACAAAATAGCATCATTCCACGTCCCTATCCGGAAACAGCATCTGCGCCGAATGCTTCATTTGCCTGACATGAGAGAGCTGACGGAGGAGCGACGGGAAAACCCCTGGTCATGCTCGTGAGGCTGTGTTCCCTTGTTTTCACACGCCCCCTTCGACTCCGTAACTTAGACTAATATACCGCACGCACACACCTCAACGCATCTTTCCTTTATTTTTCCTTGTGATCAAATTTTATTTTATGGGCTATGGGGAGACTGTGAGATAAAAGAGCTGAGACCCTCCATGGCTTTTGGCCCCCAAACGATAGGTATGTATGGGCGAGCTTGATTGTGGTTGTTGGTTCTTGACAATTGAGGTTCTTCTCGTCCCTGTGTATCAGGGGTAAATCACTAGTGGCTGGCTGAGGCAGCGTTACATCCCTCTCCCCATTCTTTTCTCCAAACCACTCCATCTCAGTTCTCATCAGCTGGGGTCAAGTCCGGCTGGCTCGGGGCATCTCATTTCTCTCACGGTTTCGTTTCTATTTCGGGTGTCTGTTTTGCATCCTTTTCTCGGGTCTGGAGTCTTGGATGCACTCTTGGTGTCGCTACTGCTAGTATGTTCTATGTGGGTACGCATCACGATGCATGCAGGACCGTCGTCGTGGCCTGTTTTCCCAAGAGTGAGTGTGTTTGGCTTCGCGCCGGACGTCTTCTCTTCTGCCTAACCGCCGACGACCTGTAATTTGGAAAGACTCGGTGCCAAGTACTCGTGGATCGGCGCCGTCTGCAGGATATCAAGATGAGGCGTTGGCGCTAACTGAGGCAATTCTTCGTGCTTCTCACTTCCATGTCTCCTTATTGCTGACCCGACTTCCCCTGCATAGTGAGGTAGCGCTCATTGTCACCTCGAGGCAGTGCCCGATCTTGATTATGATGGCAGTCTCCTTCCCTGGCTGCCATCGACGGCCTTCATCCCGCTCAAAGCCGATCTCTACGTGGCCTGCCGGTAGGGAAGTTTCGAGGCTTAGCAAGTGCTGCTACCTACCGACCTACTGAGCACGTACTGACCTGCCCACTTACGTATCCTACCCAGGCAGATGAAGGGTTGTATGGAGATCACGGAGGCTGATGATGCTGGGCGCCCTGGGACATCGGCAATACCCTATCCTCTTCTCCGGAACCGCGTATGATAGTCGGGAGCAAGACTCGGGCTCGGAAGTCATTGCCAAGCACTAACTAGTATAGAGTATTTCCCCCCGAGGTACTCGGCGCTGGCCCTCCAGTTGTTGGAGGCAGTGCAGATGACTTCTATGTCGACGATTGACGACGAAGTGGCTTCTGTCTCCGGGCTGGACCCCCCGGTAGCTCTGTAACGTCTGTTCTCGTCAGCAAATGAAGAAAGTGATCAACGAGAAACCTCTCAATCTGCTTCCATAATGCTACTCCATAACCAGGGTAAAAGTCGTTGATCAAAGTGGTGAATGGCCTAACTCTGACCTGTGGCGCCGGCGTCTCTAGTCCAGGCACTTACTTGACAGGGGCAGCGGTTCACTAGCTCGACGGTACGCCGGGTGGCATATATGCTGAGGGGCCGAGGTATGGGCCCAAGCTTCAATGTATATAGCCGGCATAACATGATCGAGGGGAGCAGTGTGCCAACGAGGGCGCCATCAATGAATTGATAGTCGATGACGTGGGCTATCCACAAGAAGACGAAGGAGCCAAGGGGGGGGGGGGGGGGGGGGGGGGGGGGGGAGAGG
>PYSP01000341.1:16467-38785 GCA_003049395.1 Pseudohalonectria lignicola
GGGGGGGGGGGGGGAGTGTGTGGAAAGATAGCCGAGTGAAAATACAAAAATGGTATTGAATATGGTTGGTATCTCGGCAACAGATTTTGCGCAAGGCAAACATTAAGGAAGGTAGAGTGGATATTGTATGACCAAGGAGATAGCAGAGCAGAAAGAACAGGACAGACAGAGGGGGAAAACAATAGAGGAAGAAAACAATAGAGGAAAAGGAAGGCGCGTCGTTTTTTTATATTTAAAATTTAAAACTTAGGCTTTCATGAAACCAGTAACCAACCATCCTCAGGCCCCTACTCCTCCCTGATAGAAGTCATCTCCATCCCACTCCCGCGAAACCCGCTCCCGCCCTCCAGCAGCGGCTGGCTCTGGGGCGGCGGTAGGGATGGGATAGCTGGCGTTGGGGTGGCGGCTCCATCACCAACAGTCACGTTACTGCTGTTGCTGTTGATGTTGGCGTTGGCGTCGGGGGCGCCCACTGAGGAGCCGGTGTCAGTCCTGACTATCTTGGGGGCTGGCCCTCCCACGGCGGCGCCCGTTACGGCGGCGGCCAAGGCGTCGCTGGGGAACTCCCTCTGTAGGGGGGACTGGTGTGTGGGTGAGTTGGAACGCTTGCTCTGCGTGTCGTTGTTGCCACCGCCGCGGGACGAGGTGCGCGGGGAGACGCGCCCAATCTGTTGTTGTTCATGGTTAGCCCGAGTGATGATGAATGACTTTGGCTGACCTATGAACAAGGGACGAATTATAGCAGGGCGCAAAGAAGGGTCAGGTCATAAAGTCATACTTGCTTGGCCCACCTAAGGCCGCAACTGTTGCACAGGTCTCGCTGTCCGCTCGGCCCCCGCCGCCACTCGGGCGTGCTCCGCGTGTGGCAGTTGGCGCAGTCCCTCACCTGCCCGGCGCTCCTCCTCCGTTTGCGCTTCTTCCGGTTCGACAGGAGCAGGCCCAGCTCCTCAGCCAGGATCCGGTTCATCTTCTCCATCTGCCGAAGCTCAAAGTGCCAGCTCGTGCACCGCGTCGTGTTGAGCTCCTCGAAGATGTTGTCCTCCACGGGGGGCCCCCGGCTTCCACCTCCATTTCCGCCTCCCCTTCCGCCTCCGCTTCCGCCTCCACTTCCGCCTCCGCCTTCACCTCCGCTTTCACCTCCGCTTCCGCTTCCGCTTCCGCTTCCGCTTCCACTTCCACTTCCGCCCCCGACCCCGACTCCGACTCCGACTCCAGCCCTGGGAGACTCGCTCTTCGCCCCACCCAGCGTGGCCGCTTGCGTCCCGCTGGCGGATGCACCTGCAGCTAGGGCTGGCGAGTCGTCCACGCTACCTCCGCCTCCGCCCCCGCCTCCCCTGGCGCCTGCGCTGGGTCTTGGTGTCGCCCCCGAGTTCGCCGTCACCCCCGAGACCGACCCCGGCGTTGCTGCGATGGTCGGGGTCTTGCTGCCGCTCGACGCTGCCGCCGCCGCGGACCCGCCGCTCGGGCGCGAGGACGCCTTGACGAGCTTCGTCTGCGCCAGCAGGAAGGTCGGCTTCTGGCCCACGGCGGCGTCGCCAGGGTAGAGCACCGTCTGGGCCTGCAGGACCTGGCCCCTCCGGTTCTGCACCTCGTGCTTACAGACCACGACCCTGCCGAGCCGGGCCTTCTCGATGGACCGCCCGAACTCGGCCTTGGACTCCTTGCGCATCAGGTCCTGGATGCTAGTGCCCACCAGCTCCTGCGCCTGCAGGTCGAGCAGCGACCGCACGTTGGACGAGACGAAGAGGAACAGGCCCGAGGTCGAGAGCTTGGTCCACAGCTCGCCGTCCCCGATGCCGCCGTGCGCCTCCAGGTCCCGCCTGCCCAGGTGGAACACGGGCCTCTTGCGACCCACGAGCACGATGAACTTGCGACCCTTGCCCGGCTCGATGCAGAGCGTGCCGTGGCTCTCGAACCATGTGTATCCGCTCTTCTTCTGCTGGATGCGGAAGACGAGGTTCACCAACGGGTTCGCAGGAGAGGCGTCCTTGAGCTCCCGCATCACCGGCACCAGGTCCGACGGGTGGCAGATGGCCGAGAGCGTGTTCCCCTGCGTGTTGGGGCCGATCAGCTCGGCCGCGTCGTACTCGAGCACCTTCTTGCACGAGGGGGACAGGTACAGAAACGTCCCCTTGAGGGACAGCACGTGCACCACGTCGTCCGAGTTCTCGAGGAGCATCTTGTCCCACGACTGCCTGTGCCAGTCCGACGGCGCCGCCCCCTTTTTGGAGAACCCCTTGAGCAGGGTCGAGACGTCGTCGTGGGTCAGCGTCTGGCTGCTGTCGGAATCCCAGACCGACGAGAACGAAGAGGCGGCGGCCACCGCCCTGGCCCCGGCGGCAGCGTCGGGGCCATTCCACAGGTACGGGGTCGGGTTGGCTGGCACGCTGTCCCCCTGTCGGTAGTTGACCGCGACTTGGCCGCCCATCTCGGTCCTGATCGCGTCTGGGCACTCGACCACGTCGATCTGGAACCCCACGTAGTACCGCATCTCCTTGGTCTCCCAGGGGATGGGGATCATGGTGAGCAGGTTCAGGAACGGCTTGCCGCCCTTGCGGTAGTTGATCAGGCTCTGCTGTATCTCGCGCCGCTCAGCGATGGCCCTCTTCAGGTTGAAGACGGCGTGATCCTCGACGAACTCGCGCTTGATGCCCGCCTCCACCTTGCCGTTGGGCGCCTGCAGGAACCGGCAGTTCTTGCCGATGATCTCGTGCTGGCTGTAGCCCGTCAGATGCTGGAAGTTGTCCGAGACGTAGACGATGGGGCAGTCGTTCAGCAGCACGTCGCAGATGACGAAGGCGCACGACATGTCCACCGCCCCGAGTTGCACCTGCGGGTCGTCCCGCGCAGCCACGTAGTACAGCGCCCTGATCATGTCGAACCCAGTCTTGGAGTAGATGGTTTTTGCTGGAAGGCCCGATCCCGGCGCGCTCGGCCCGAACTTTGGCTTGGGCAGGGGCAAGGGCTGAGGTTGACCTGTGTCATCTTCAGTCGGTGCTCTTGGCACCTCTGGTATCATCCGTAGGGTTTGGGGTGGCTGCTGTGGCAGAGATGGATTTGCATCTGCACCTGAATGCTGCCGCTGATGATAGGGCGGTGGTAGTTGTTGTGGTTGTGGTCCTGGTCGTGGCCCGGGTGGTGCTTGCGCTTGTGCTTGTGCCTGTGCCTGTGCCTGTGCTTGTGCTTGTGATTGCGACGAAAAGCCTAGGCTCTGCTGTCTCTGGCGGCCCGACTGGGCTTGGTTCTGATGCGTTGTCTGCGTCCGAGTTGGAGGTGATACAGGTGTGACGGGCTCACCGAAATTTTGGCCAATGTTCATCATTTCGGAGTCGCCGTCGACCCCAATCATCGGCGAAGCATTTCCCACGACGCCGCCCAGTCCGTCCTGGAGGAGGTTCAGACCGCCGAACCCGTCCGCTGCCATCTGATCGAGGGGACTGGCGTTGCCCATCAGCTGGTCGCCCCCGAGGCTCGACGGCGCAAACAGGCCCATCGACGGAGGCTCCGATGTGATCTGGTCCATGTGAAGGTTGGAGAAGGCAATCATATTCCCCACCATGTCCGGAGACAGCGTAGAAAAGCCGCTTGCCTCCGACATGCCCATCATTTGGCCCGCCATCTGCATTCCCATGGTCCCGCTGCTACCCATGTTGCCAACCTGAAAGTTGTCCCTCATGGAGTCGTCCTGCATGCCGTCCAGTACCCCAAACTGGTAGTCCCGAAGCATATCGCTGCTGTTCCCGAACTCCATCAAGGAGAGCCGCCTCTCGGCGTCGTTCAACCCCGGTGGAGAGCACGGCTGAGGGAGGCTCCTTCGCCTGTGGAGCTCCTTCGAGTTGTCGCGGATGATGTCGTCGATCGAGTCGCCGTCAAGCATCGGCGAGTCTGCGATGGCGGACATGGGGTCGTCCTGTGCCATGATGGAATGGCTGGCTGAACCGCCGCTGCCGTCAATCATCATACCCACATCTTGCTGATGCTGTTGCTGTTGCTGGGACAGCTGCCGCCGCAGCTGCTCCGGCAGGATTGCCGCAAAGTAATTGTTGTTCATATCAACTACATCGATGGTTCGAGATTGCGATGTCGAATAGGAGAGAGGGACGATAGAAGTATGAGGAGGGCGAAGACGACGAGACCCGCTAGTAGCTCTTGTTCAACCAAGGCTCGAGCCCGGGATATCTCTCGCTCACCCTTTCCCTCGCTCCTGTTTCAATGGCCAGAGAGGCGAGTTGAAGTCCCGGGTGAATTCCGGTCGGCGGTCTGTACGACAGACGGATGCCTGGGGGGGCTTGGAAAGGGTTCTGATTTCGGGGGCACTTGGACGGTCGTTGGGATCGAAGTCGCACAGAGTGTGGGCCTTGCCAGCCTGTGGCGAACGGCAGCAGGCCTTATCCTCGACAGGGCCGAGCGTTAGCAAGGTAGGTATCAATGTATCAATGTAGCAGTGTAGCAATGTGCCAAGCTATAGAACCCCCCTCCTGTCAGACGCTGGGATGTTGCGCCTGGTGTCACAGGGGGGAAAAGGGTCAGAGACAAGAGCGGCCACGGATGCGGCGGTGTTGATGCCGATGTGGGTTGGAGGGGCGGGTTTATCGTCCTTCACGGCCATTCACCGTCCTTCTCGCGGCGACTGGCTGCCTTGACTGCGGATAACGGAGGCACGCATCTCCTTCATGCAAGGAGGCAAGTGCGTAGGCGGCGGCCGGCTGGGACCCCTCCGTAGCTATGTTTGCAGATAGGTAACCTCCCGTGTGCACTGGACTGGCTTAGTAATTCCGGGTGAGGCGATGGGGGGACAGGATGCTTGACCTTCGGAACGGATGGGAGAATCGATCGTTAAAGTGGAAAGCGTGAGGAATTGGGGAGGGGATCACCAGGCGAACACGGATTATATTTGACGAATCTTTAGGCTGCAAACAAAAGTCAAGAATCGACCAGAGAGAGGATGGGAAATGCCACAACATCGACGCCCGTTTCCAAAAAAGTTTAGTAATCTGGTCGCTAAGACGAAAGCACTAATGAGAGACCGATGCTGATCCGTGCTGGGGGTTCTATGCTCAGATGGGCCACGATATTGGATGTTTCTTTTTTCTGCTGGGTTTCCCCCAACCTTTTTGTGGGAGAGTGGGTGGGTTGATGAACATGAAGGCAAATCATCAGAGACGGCATGGAGTTCCCAGAAAAGAAATGGGACTTCTTGACGATTGCGATGGTTCGAATGCACGGCGCTGCTTCTTGCCCACTCGTTTGCCCCATCCTGTCTAGACACCCCCGCTCAAGCTGCTACGGTACTGTCGGCACAACCAGGCTATGACCCCACTCCTACCACCCACGATGGTGGCAGTGACTGAGGGTTATTAGGCCAATGGAATCACCAGGGCGGGACCCCTCCCGCTTCATTGGGACTGTGGGAGGCTACGAGATCCGACTACGGTGTACGGTGCGGACACTTTGCTCCCTCCAACAGCAAGCGCACGTCTCTGTAGCAAGATGCTGCAAATACTTCGGGGGAATCAAAGTTTCTGGTCTGAGCCCGACGTCCGTGCAATTAGTGTTGAGTTAGCTACCTACCCAACTACGCAGTAGGTACCATAGGCAGCTTCGGAGCTGGCGGCTTCTCCCTCCTAGTACGTCTTCCTGCTAGAGCGACGAAAAGTAGGGCCCGGTCGATTCTCCTCTGCCCGCAAAGTGGCACGCAAGCACAAGTTGAGTTCTCTGTGGCATTGTTCCGACATATCTAGGTAGTAAGTCTGTATTGACAGCGGACGTACTGACAGGGTGGCACATGCAACTCTATAACAGGAAAAGCGGACGAAAAAGGGGGCAGAATTTAAGGGCAAAATGGTCATGCCTTTGTACTCCTCCTCCAACCGACTGTGCTAGAGGAACCCTTTCGCGTCTATTGCCCCTTGAGGTTAAAAGCAAGACAGCAAAATCCCTCCTCTAGACCCGACACTAAAAAGCCTGCCGCTAACATCATTCCTAAAACTTTTGCTAATGTGAGGTGGAAGTGAAGAGCGGCTAACAACGTCCTGTTCATCATCCACGTGGTTAGATCATGGTCTGGCCGCTGACGAACTAGACGATATAAAAACGCTTATAGTTTTCTTGAATGCGACGAACAATCAAGGACAAGCTGGGGCATGAGGACTGAAGTGGGGGGGTGGTGATGTGGCGATCTGGCGATCTGGCGATGAGGTGATGTGTAGATGTGTGGGTGTTTAGATATGTAGGGGAAGAAGGGTCAAGGTGGTTGAGATTAATGCGCGGTTATCTGTCCGGGATATGAAATGATATGGGTTGGGTCGGAACCCAATGTTGCGGTGGTGGTATCAAGTATGCTCGTTCCCTTGCCTGCTGACTTCGTGCTCATTCGGCCTAGAGGGAGGAAGTCCTTCCCTTCTTAAGCTTCATCTCTTGTATCCCCTCAACTCTCGCTCGTTTGGCCATGTAAACGAAGGCAAAAATCGTGGATCACTTCTCCCTAAACAGCCGCGTGGTGATCCACTACTGTGTGTGCTGTTCCGGGCTTTCATCACACTCGTGCCCGTACTTTAGCTGCTGAAGTATGCCAGAATGGTCTGTTGGGCCTCGGGTGAGAACTGCTGCAGCAGTTGAGGCGCGTTCAGGCCACTGGCGTTGATGAGAGGCTTTGCCGCGGCGACCACCCGGGTGGCTGTTTGGCCAGACAGCGAGTCCGACTCAAGAGCTTGAGCGATGTAGGTGAAGACCTTGTCGGGCTGATTGACAACAGTAGGATGCCGCCTGAGTTGAGCGAAGGGAGCACAGGTCAGAATGCTGTAGAGATCAAGGGAAAAAGTAAAACGGTAAAACTGGGAAAAGGGAAGAAGGAAGAAAAAACCTCACTTGTCAATCAGCTCCGCCAGGTATGCATACACATAAGGTGCGGCCTCGTCATCGTTGGTGACGGGTAGCGTCTCAACCCATTGGGCGATGACGTTGTCCAGGCTCTGGACATTGGCAGCATTGAAGTGGAGGATCTTGGCGATGGCGGCGCACGCGTTCTCCGTCGCATAGATGTTGTCCTCGGACCTGGCGTCTGGGAGCTGCACCACTTGCAATAGGAAAGGAAGGGCGCCGCCGAGGAACTGCGACCATGCCGCCCCGCCCTTCTGGGCCGCAACACCGATGCCGTAAGCGGCCGCCTGCCTGATGGCCGGGTTCGCATCCTGGCAACCACCGATGAGGGGCTGGGTGACCAAGTTCGCATAATGGATGCTCTCCGGCCCGCAGTACTCCAGCACGTCGTCCATGATGCAGAGGCCCCACTGCCGCTGGGTCGTATCCGCTGACTTGAGGAAGGCCTCGTAGGTGGGCACGAGGCGCTCCCAATGGGGAAGGAAGGCGGCCCCATGGTACTTGAACACGGCATGGAAAGCCTTGTTCATGTCGGCCAGAAGCGTAGAGTCGTCCTCGATCGCGAGCAGGACCTCATCGGCCTCGTCCTCGGCCTCGTCCGCAGTGACGCCCTCCCTGTCCTCGGCACGCTGCACCACACGGTCCCTATAGTCCTCGAGCGTGCTCTTCACGGCGTCGATGAACTTACCCAACTGAGCGCCGTTCATGCAGGCGGTGCCGACCACCTCCACCGATTCATAGAAGCACTGGTACATCTCAGCCAGGGCGTCGATCGCCGGCTCCGCCGACAGCACCTCGATGCACTTCTCGGCGATGCCCATCCAGAGGTTTGCTAGCTCCGACGACCCCGGGCCGTACTGCTTCTTGTACGAGCTGAGCAGCTGGGGTACCAGCTTCGCCGAGATGAAGCGGACGGGGTCGTGGAAGAAGAAGGCCAGCCCGGGGATGGCAATCTTCTCCATGATCTCGGGCACGTACGGGGCGAATCCGCCCTCGAGCACCTGGGCATACACGACGAGCAGCTCGATGGCCATGTGTTTGTCGTCCATCAGGCTGGTTCGGATGCCAATCATCTTGCCCTTGAGGGGCACCAACTCCCACCCGTCTTCCTGCTGGATCTGGTCGACCTGGTCGTCGTCGTCCAGGAGCTGGATGTCGGGCTTGGCGCTTGCAAGCTCCAGGAGGGGGGGCATGACGTTGTGCAGGAACGGCAGGAACTCTGAGCCCAGCACGCGGCACATCCGGCCCCAGCAGTGCATGAGGTACTGCGCCTGCGGGTCGTCCGCGTCGGTGATGTTGGACTGGACGGTAGCAAGGAGCTGGACCAAAGTCAGGGCGTCGTTCCCCAGCCGCTCCCGGCCGACGGCCAGAGCGATGAGGGTGGCGCACTCCATGGCCTTGGCACGGAGCAGCCGGAACTCCTTGTCGCTCTCGCGCGTCAGCACATCGACGAGGAGGGGCATCAGTGTGTCGTAGTACTTGGAGAAGGCCTGCTCAGCGGCATCTGCAATCGTGGCGATCGTCGAAAGCGCCTGCTCCTGAACGTAGCGCTTCGGGTTCTGGAGGAGCTGGAAGAGGTGCGAGAGCAGGTCGTCCAGGTACGGCTCAAGAATGCTCTTCTCGGCCTCCTCGCAGAAGTTAACGAGCGCGGCGGCTGCGTGCGACTTGACCCGGGCCTCTGGAGAATCCAGGACAGGGATGATCGACCTCAGCACAACCTCGTGGTGATCCCTCTGCATGGTGGGGGCGAAGTCTGTGCTCATCTGGCCAAGGGCGTTGCAGCCAGCCCACCTGACGCGCGGGTGGGCGTCCTTCAGCGCCGGGACGACCAGATCGAGAACCTGGTTGAGCTCTCCCAGCATCAGGTCCCTGCAGCCTTCAGATATGGCCGAGATGGCCATGAGGGCGGCATGGCGGTCGCGCCACACGGGCGAGTTCATCATGCGGGGAAGCCAATTGAAGGTCGGCGCAAGGATGGTCTGGCCGCCCAGCTTATTTGCGAGTCGGTCCATGGTCTGTTCGCCCGCCACGTGGTTGAGGTCGGACTCGTCCTGATCAAGCTTTGAAGGGGGGAAAGGGGAAATTGTCAGAATGTCGAGTCGCCGACCGAAGTCCAACCCGCATGGGGGACGCAACCCGCAACCATGTCAGACCGAACAACATACCTCCTCAAGCGCCAGCCACTCTGACGCATCATCATCGTCCTCCCCTAGGTCCGTCATCATACTCAAACACTGAGTAATCATATCGTTGGTATAAGTCGGGTCCTTCTTGCACATTGATGGCGCATAGTCGGCGAACGTGGCCATCAGCTCTAGAGCGTTCTGTCGGCAGACATCGCTCAGCTCCTTGTCCTGTATGACCGAAATTGAGAACTGGACGAGACCCTGGAACAGCGGGCGGAACATCTTGGGCGAAAGCTCCGCCAGGTCGATCAAGGCAAGAAGGGCCTTGGCGAGGTCTTCCGAGTCGCGCGCATCCTTGACCGGAGGGAGGATGTTGAGCACCTCCGGGAGGAGAGAGAAGTATTTGGCCTGAGTCTTCTTGTTGAGACTGCGGAAGAAGGCCGCGAACGCGTCCATGGCGGCCAGGCGAACAGAAACGGAGTCATCCTTAAAGGCTCTCGAGAACGCCTGTGCCACCGGCTCTTCATGCTGCTTCTCTATGATGCCGGGAGTCGTTGCGAAGACACGGAATGCAATCTCCCTCTTGCCGGCATCGGGGGCGATGCTAAGCTGGAAAAGCATGGCCAACAGATCCGGCCAAGGATCATCTGCCACGATCGAGTATCACGTTAGCGTTGCGCCTGATCGCAGTGATCGGAGCTTAATACACAGCACACATGACTCTCTTGAGGAAGAAGAAGATAACATAAGGCACGGAGAGACTGAGAAACGGAGGGATGTGGTCAAAGAACACATAATGTAAACACCCACCCGCTTCGCTGCATTGCCGCCCAACCTCAGCCACGGCGTCGCTGATTTTATTCCTCACCAATCGATCACCTTCGGCGGCCAAGGTCTCGAGGAGCTTCTGCCGGATCACTGCCCCCTGTTCCCTGGTAAGGGAGATGAAGGTGTCCACATTCTCCCCCTTGTCGTTCTTGCGTGTCTTGCTAGCGATTCGTCGAAAGATCACGGAAGCAAAGGAGCGAATCTGGAAGCATGGGGGGTTAGATCAAACTTTGACAACGAGACCACAGGCTATCCGTGAGACATACCGAGGTGTCTGTTGAGCTGCCTATTTGCTCGGCGAGGCCCATAAGCAGGACCTCGGGGCGTGTGGCTGTCCAGTTATTCTGAAGATGCTCCTCGGCCTGGGAGCGAATCGAGTTGTCCGCTGACTGCAAGGCCTGCAAGAGTTGACCGAGCTCGGCGGTAACCTCTGCGGGCAGGAGAGACATCTTGCGCAACGGAACCTCGGATCGATAAGCGAGGGAACGTGGAAATCGCCAGCAAAGTGGCGGCGTGAAGATCTCGGTAGTTTCTAGGAGGCGGAGTCAAAATATACTAAATCAAGGCAAGTGCCGTCAGGCGTCAGTGTCGGGGCGGTCGTGAATGCTGCGAGTCTTTGTTGTGATGTGATGGACTGAAGGCTGAAGCGGGGAGGGAGGGTGCTAGGGGACAGTTGAGGGGAACGCCCGACGCAAAAATGCCTGGCGCTTTTGGGCGGGCGCATCGCGCCAGGGCGGACGCGATTCGGGAGGGATGTGTAATCTGGCAGAGGCGGAAAGGCGGTCTCTAACCTGTTGAAATTCAGTCAACCCATGAACTACGCGTCTACAGCATCACCGCCGTGGTTGTTAAGAGTCAAATTGGGCACTAGGTTAATATGGAATGCAAGATCGAAAAGAAGGGAGGGCTATGGAGGGCAAAAACAAAAGGGTAAGAAAAGGTTCAATGTTTTTTTTTACCACAGGTCGGTGGGACGCGCAAAGGAGGGGGTTAGCGGGGTGTCGCGGAAGTACCTTGTACATCCTAAGTCAGTTCCGCAAATCACCACCACCAACCAGCAACACGACGACCCGTTGGATGTGTCTGCCACCACTACCCTACAGTAGATTGAGTCTCAGAGACGGATAACAAACCCAGTACGTAGGTACTAACACTGATTCAAGACTGTATACAAAACCCGTGTGAAGACCACCAGGATGGCAACTTAATCATCGCTCCCATTAGAACTCCTGCCGTTGTGTGACCCTTTCTCGGGTCGTTTGGCATGGGTAGAAATTCATAGCCCGAGGCGGCGAGACCACGTGAGGCTCCAGTTGGTTGGCGAAGATTTACTTCGTATCATTTTCCTTACCTGGGCATCCAGTACGAGTCTAGTCTAGATCCCAAACTTAATACACATAGGCGAAAATTTTGATTTAATATAAAAAACTTTAGGGAAACGAGTCCAATGTATGGCAAACCGTGCAAATATGCAGCCAGCTACCAGAAACCATTGTTATAATATGCGCCTCGTCTTAATGCCTTTTGTCTCCGATGCTAGGCCTGCTGGCTCGAGAAAATGCCCTCCTCACTCATATTTGATGATATCATCATCGCGACAGCAATTGCCGGCAAGCCGAAGTCGATATTCTATGAAGTTCGAATAGCTAGCTAACGATGAATGCCCAAGCTGTACGAGACAGCCCAAGCTGTACGAGACAAAGACGAGTGAAAGAAGGTAGTGAGTGCAGAGTGGAAAGTACTATTAGGACGCAACAACAATGGAGCTCTGCCTCAAGTCTAGCCAAGTGAGGTTTCAAACCGCCAGTGTAGCTAGCCGCATCATCGATTAGTCTCAAATCACATTCTCGAGTTTACCTCCGATCAGAAACCATTATTGGATTGGCTATGACGTGTTCCCATGTACCACGTAAGGAAGCTTGTCCGCAGCAATGGAAGAGCTTCAGATATCGCGGGATCCCTAAGTCAATCTGGTACTCCTACTAAGCAGATAAGGTGGTCCGGAAAGGACCGAGCAGGGGGCAAACTGGATGTTGGCCCCTTCAATGACGGGTAATGAATTACCTAGCTACTACCAACTGGCGTGGACATGAGATTTGCGCTGTAGGGAGTTGGTTCAACTCATGGCGGTAACGCCACGAAGCATCCCAGCGATATCAGTCGCGGTATCTCGTGATCAAAGGGCATTAAGCGCGCAGGCTGTCAAGTTCCAGTCACCAATCTGAGGAGTCCAGGCAGTGGCCTGAGATGTCATACGGTGGTTGCCGTCCCGAGAGCGTCACGCCCCCACCAGAGCTCCGGCACAGACCTAGCGATTCGAGCCGCAGGGGCCACAGTGCCCGCTTTGCCTAGACGTACCTACGTAGGGACGCC
Organism: Pseudohalonectria lignicola; assembly: GCA_003049395.1. Taxonomy (NCBI): domain Eukaryota; kingdom Fungi; phylum Ascomycota; class Sordariomycetes; order Magnaporthales; family Ophioceraceae; genus Pseudohalonectria; species Pseudohalonectria lignicola. The sequence goes on from PYSP01000341.1 coordinate 28,674, forward strand.
TCTTCGTCACCTTGACAGCAGTGCACGGCCACCCAACAGCACCACAAGGCGGGCATTGAGCTTTCAGTTACCCCACACCTCAGGCCGGGAGTCTGATCTCAATCTGTGACCCCCCATCACATCACATCCAAGGGATACATATTGGTGCCAAACTGCCAATGGCGCATGGCGATTGTCGAAAGATTCCGGCCTGCCCGACCTAGTATACACTAGTATACACTACATTACCTAGTTTGTTGGCTCGAAAGGTGTCATAGAGCGAACAAACTTTTGAGGGTCACTCAAACTTGGAATCACCAAACCAAACCGATCTCCATTCCCTGCCAACAATCACCAGTCGTCCGGAGTCAGCTTGTACGATCACACAAGGCAGAATACAGCAAGAAAGCAAGCGAATAATCGAAACAATCAAACAATTGCAAACAGTCCAACACATAAGTCTCACCCGTTGCAGCCGCGGAAGTCATGATGGACAACGTATCAGACACCGCGCAGGCCCCGGCAGCTGGGGCAAAGGCCAGCAGCAGCAGCATGTCGGGATCGTCCACATCAGTGGCCCCGCCGGAGCGGCCCAGCTCTCAGGCAAGCTCGCACAAGTCGTCCACGACGGCGGTCACCACCAACAACCAAGGCGGCAGCGGCGGCCACGTCCCCACGCACCGCCAGAGCTTCGCCGAGAACCTGCGGAACCCGCCGCCGTCGCCCCGCAGCCAGCGGCACCTGTCGTTCACCCAGTCCGCGGTCCAGGAGCTCCTGAACCACCCGCCGGCGTCCAAGGTGCCGAACCCGCAGTTCGCGGGCCGGGACTGGCGCGACATCGCGGTCGGGGAGCTGGTCTCGCACGAGGACGTCAAGTGGGTCGAGATGGACGCCAGCGTGGAGGAGGCCACCATGGTGCTGCTCAAGAGCGGGCCCGCCAACGTGGTCCTGATCCGCGACTCGCCCGCGGACAGGGTGGCCGCCTCGACCTTCGACTACAACGACCTGAACGCCTACCTGCTCGTCGTTGTCGGACTCGCCCGCCCGGAGGGGGAGAATGTCGCCATCTACGACGACATCGCCTCCAAGGCGCGCGATCGCGTCCCCATCCCGCTGCGTGACATCCAGACCATCTGCCGCAAGGAGTCGCTCGTGACGTTCCCTGCCGACGAGCCGCTGGCCAGGGGGATCGAGATCCTGGGCAGCGGCGTCCACAGGGTCTTGGTGACCAGCCCGTTTGCCGAGGGGGAGGCGGTCGGCATACTCAGCCAGCTGAAGGTGCTCGAGTTCTTCTGGTCTGAGGCGGTCAGTTTCCCGGTCATTGACCGGCTGTATCCGGTGCCCCTGCGGGATCTGCACATTGGAACGCAGCAGATCATTGCGATCAAGTGAGTGGCTGTTTCTTCCTTTCCCTTCCCTCCAAGACCTCTTGAGAGAGGGTGACCCCACACTCTGACCACTCAAAACCACCACAGCGCCGACCGCCCCCTCGCCGACGCCCTCACCCTGATGAGCAACGAGGGTCTCACGTCCGTCGCGGTGGTCGACAACGGCCTCAACGTAGTCGGCAACATCAGCACCGCCGATGTGCGCCACCTCACCTCGGCGGCATCCATGCCCCTCCTCGAGTCCTCGTGCATGCACTTCATCAGCGTCATCCTCTCGGAGCGCGGCGTCGAGAAGGGCAGGGACTCGTTCCCCGTCTTCTACGTCAACCCTTACTCGAGCCTCGCCCACACCGTCGCCAAGCTCACGGCGACCCAGTCCCACCGCATGTGGGTCGTCGAGACCGCGAGCCCCTCCCCGAGCATCCCCGGCACGCCCCTGCTGCAGCCCATCCCAGCGGCCGCCGTGGCCACGGGGACCCCTCTGTCCGCCTCCACCTCCACCACCACCGCCACGGCGTCCAACGCCGCTGCGTCCCAGGCGGGCGGGCCGACCGTGGTGATCCCCACCCCGGCGGCGGTGGTGCCGGCGAGCCCGCTCCCCTCTCCGTCGTCGGTGTCGTCCGTCCCCGCCTCCGCCCTGCCCGGCGCCCACCTCTCGGGCCGCCTGACAGGCGTTGTCTCCCTCACCGACATCCTCAACCTCTTCGCCAGGTCGTCGGGCCTGCAGCCCACAGACCCGGGCGAGCAGCGCGCTAGGAGGCGCCGCAGCTCCAGCTCGAGCGTGCGGCCTAGCATGGAGTCGTCTAGGGCGAGCGTAGACTTTAGGAGGTAAATCTCGTGAGCTCGAGGGGGGCGTCTGGGTTAGGGCGCACGGGAAGCAACATGGTAGGTCTACCTACCTACCTAGTTTACGGCAATGGAATCGTATTCATTCGGAATGCACTCAGGGGATGCGGGTCTTATGGTTCTTGACAAGCTGGTAGGGCCCTTTCTCTTCGGGACTTTGGTGTAAAGGATCGGCTGAAAGAGAAGAAACGTTCCGGCGTCAGGAGTTCCAGTCGATTGGTCTTGTCTTTGACAACCCATCGAGGGCAGGCAGACAAACGTGGCGTGTGATGGCTTCTCAATCATGTTTCCTTCTCTCCAGAAACTATCTCAATATTATGGATTTTACCCGGGCGTGGCATGGTACGGGCACAAGCACGGCAGAAGTGAGGGGGCAAGCCTGTGGAATGCGTGGAACGTAATGGACGTCGGATTCATCAAGGGGATATTAGAATTATCCCGGGGGCTACATGAATCGGTATCTTCTTGTATCTGATATCTCCAGTCATTTTCCCCCCCGTACGTTTGGTCCATTGAAGGAAGGCTCAATGGTTGGCTACAACAGCATTAGTTCCCACAGCCGGTGGAGATAGCCTGGTGCCATTTCTGTATTCAGACAACACATTCATCAGCAGCAGACTCGCGACCTCCATGAGAGCATGGTCGCTCTTCTTTGAAAGTGTTGCCACGCGTCTGAGTGTGGAAAGAAGGCACCTATATAATACAAAATAGTCGATCTGCTCAAAGTGACGGGACGGTACCCACAGAGCTAAACTAGAGAAAATAAATAAAGTACTGGGTATGTAGAGATCCCCATTGCCGCAATGAAACCGCCGTGCCCATTCCTGCTTCCCTATTCAAAAAGAAAGCCTGGGAAGCGTAGCTAGCAGCTACATGAGTGTGGTCCAGGCTCGTGTCTCGGAACGCCAAAAATGTCTCGAGTGTGTTTGTTTCCGATTCTCTCTCTTCAGTTTCCTCCATCCGATGCCAAAGATGCGGAAAAAAAGAAAGGGTTCGTAGTGTTTCATACAATAGACGGTACACGGAGATGGGCTGCGATCTTGCATCTCTGAACTCTCGAGTTCCCTCCGAGTCTCGACGAGCAAAGAGATGGAAATACAGCAGGACCCCATCCACCACCAGCTCAATCAACCTCCCAACTCTGGCCGGCGTCGACATTGAAATCCTCGTCATCGACAAATCCTCCAATCATCCTCTCCAGTGGCCTCGGATTCAAAGAAGCAGCGGCAGTACGGCCAGAAAGCGGGCTGCTGCTCCTGCTCTGCGCGTTCGCACTCCCGCCCCCGAGGTGGCCGTCGTGGGCGTCGTCGACATCCAAATCCCAGTGACCAATGTCGCTGTCCGAATAGTCCCACTGCACGGGTATCTTTTCACCCCCCTCACCGACACCAAACACGAGGCCGCGCCACTCCCCGGCCGCGATGCGGGCCGCCACCTTGAGCATCAGGTTGATCAGGTGGCTCGGCGGGGAGAGCAGGATCTCGCACGTCTTGTGGATGATGGCGCCGGGAATCCGCTTCACGGCCTCGAGGCGGGTCGTCGCCCGCTGGGACGAGTTCAGCGTCCGGAACTTGCGGTGCGGCGTGAAGAGGTTGGCCGCGGGGGGCAAGGGGGAGAGGGCACGGTGGTTGTTAACCGAGATGCTGCTCGTGGTTGCGCGGTGTCGCAGGCGGGGCCGGGTGCTCATGGCGGTGGAAGTGCTTGGTGAGGTATTGGTTGGAGTTGAGGGGAGTTGGGTGATAGTGGTAGTGGTAGTAGTATCGGCGGTGATGGTGTCATCTTCGAAAGATCGTACAGACATATCCTCACTCGTGGCGGAGTCGGTCTCTTCCTGCGGATCCTCGTGCGAGGCAGTCTCCTCCTCGGCGGTGCCAGTGGTCACAGGGGAGAGCGCAGTGCTGCTCTCGTTCCCATCAGTAGCCCTGGTTGGACTGATGACACATCCCTCCAGAGCCTCGGCGTCATCAGCAGTTTCATGGTCTTGTGGATTGTGGAGCGAAACATGCCGGCGTATGGCGATATTCTCATGCGGATAGGGGAAGGTCTTGGGTGAGCTGGGGTTGGACAGCGGAGGGGACGGGGGTAGTGGCGTGAGGGGAGAGTGCCAGCTCTGCAGGCTGTGGAACGAGTCAGACGAGTCGGTGGGCGAGTTTGTCTCGGGTAGCTCTACGGACTCCGAGGCCTTGGGAGAGTTCTGTTCGTCTTTGGCGGACGATGTTGGTGGCACTGGCGTGACTAAGGATAGTTGTGGAGGAGCAGTAACTGAACGGCTGGCCTGGAAGCCCGGAAGATGGCGAGGTATCGCAGGGAGTAAATCCGAGTCTATGCTCGCACTCTGACCGAATCCTGGGTTGAAGATGGGGTTGGGACTGGGAATCATCTCCGCGCTGCCTCCCCTCTCTTGCTCTTGGTGCCGACTCTCATTGTTCCTCAGCGCTTCCTCCTTCCGTATCCTCTCGATCACGGGCAAGGTTGGTGTCAAAACCTCCTCGTCAGGTGAGCCCTTCCGCCCTGGTACTCCAGATATTCCAGACATCCCAGGCATTCCCGACATTCCCGTTAGTCCCAGCCCTGTTAGCGCGGGGCGGGGCGTCAAGTCCTCCGGCGTGATCGGCGTGGGAGGCAGCTGTATCGAAGTCCTCCTTATGGGTGTCCATGGTCGTTTCTTCACCGGTGTCTGTGGCCGCTCCGGCAGCTCGACGGTGAATGCGCGTTGGAACGGACATGGCGTTTTCTCAAACTGCAGCACCTTGTCAAACACTTCGCGCAAGGCCTGAGAGCAGTCTGCATCTGCATCCCCACCACCGACTGGGATCTCTATCCTCCAATACTGCGGCCTGCGGATCTGTAGTACAAATTTGCTCGACACCTCGTCGATACACCAGCACTGGCTTTTTGGTAGGATTGGTTGCAGAGCGGAGCCGCAGTTGAGAAAGGCGACGGACCCGGGAGCGCGGTAGATCCGGAACGGACCTATTTGTACGGGCGATAATAACGCTTAGAGTTAGCAACAAAGAACCTGCAGCTGCGATGCGCGTCGTCATCTTGCATAAGTTTTAAGTTTGAGCGCTCGAGGTTAAACGCACCAACGGCGATTGTCCTCTCAAGCTGGGAGGACCAAGGCAGTGTTCCCGGCTCAACCTCAACCGGGGAGGAGGCGCCCCGGCCCGGGGAAAATGTTGGCCGAGGTCCGGCGTTGAAAGCGACGATCTTGACCGACGGATGGCTGTATAGAGTCTCGACAAGGCCACTGCCGGACTGTGAAGTCGATGGTTGTTGGCTTTGGGATATCTGGAGGGGGGCCGGGGCTGTGACCATGCGGCGTGGCGTTGATGGCACAATGCCAGGCGGTTTCGCGTACTCCATCTTGGAGGTGAAGCTTCTTTGCTCTGTACTATTATTCAGTTGGCACTCTGTGACGAGACTCTGTTTGACGGGTGACAAGTTTTGACTTCTGGCGCTATGGTGAATCGCAGGCAGATAGATTTAATCCGGGAGTCATGGCTGTGAACCGTTCAAGCCTCGTCTAAAAAAGCCCTGCCATAGGTACCGATATAGGACTCAAATCCGGGCCAGACGCTGGGATTCACTGATGGGTCGGTTCGGTGTCGCAGAACCGTGAGCATCAGCTCATCGGAGAACCCCTGGAACACCAATCAGCAGAGAAAGACGGGACAGTCGTCGGACGACTTCTGCCTTCCTCCAGTAAGTGGACAGCGGCAAATGTATAGATGATGGGAAACCCCCCACGGAGAAGATGCCGCAAAATACCTGGAATGAGATCCAGATTAATGGAAAAGATCGAGGCCTTTCCTCGACAGATCGACGGGAGCTTTGACTCGGTCAGATTTGCCGTGGATGCACTGCTGCACTGCTGACTGATGTGGACAACGGCTAGAGGGATCCCCCCTGACTGTCAAAAGCGACGCGTGCGCTTTGATCCTTTGTCAACAGGGTCAGCTCCGGAGACTACGGATACCTACGAGACTGATTGCCAATTGTCCATTTCACTTTACTTTCGACATCCAAACCCGCGAATCACTTCATGCTCTCCTCAATTTCCGACCTGAATTGACAAATCAGGCCTGCAGCTCTCCAATTCCAAGGACTGGCCATAGCTCCCAATTGGAACCCCAGGTATCCCATGACAACAAGTGCCTTGACCACTAAATACCATGTTATATGCCGTGTCGCTGGACGCATTCCACTGACACGCGTGTCAGTGGGTTATTGCCCCGCTTAATAGAGAGGGAAGGACTGGAACAATCACGTGCTCTCCGGGCTGTTGATGGCGGGAGCCTGACATCCTGAGACTGACATCATCACCTAAGGTTCCATTTTACCAAGCGGGAGCGCTGGGATAGGCCCTAGGTTTTACAAGGGTTCGCGAACTTAGCTCTGAGAATCACACCGAGAACTCGAGTACGCAGTAGGTGAGCTTGAAAGCATCGACCTGCTGCCTACCTACAACAACCTGACTTTGGATCATTTTTTATCATCCGCCACTTTGTAGTGTGCCCTAGGACAGACGCTTAGTACTAGTCGCTTGAACACCATTTCAGACCAACGGGACACGGCTCGTTCTTCTGCTTTGCCCCTCATCCGCCGCTAACCCCTTAAGCAACTGAGAGGTCGGCTTTTGAGATCGACTCATCCACTGCACCAACTTTGGAAGCTTCATACATACAATGGCTTCCACCCAAGGTCCCCCCAGGCCCATAGACCGGCAAAAGGTCAAACAGGCTTTCGATGTCTCTCATTTCGATATCAATTCTGTGGTGCGGGGTATCCAGTTGACTCTCGTTGGAGGTGAGCTCTCGCTACGCTAGAAGCGTGTATGCATTCTCTCGTTAAGAAATCCAGCTTCTAATGTCCATCATAGCTCAACGAGCCCTTCAAAATCCTGACATCTTCACCTCCCAACACTACCGGCAGGCCGCCTATGCTGTCGCTGCCGGTCTCGCCATACGCTTGGCAATAGCCATACCTGTCCGTACTGCACTCACCTAGTACTCGCCCAGTACTAGGTTTCGGTTCTCATCGCCACGACACTGACGCTGACTACCTCGCCTCGAGTAGATATTCGGAGTCAAAGTCCTCATCTGGACGCTATCGCTCATCCTCCGCCTCGACAGCGTGACCTGGGACGATAAGCTCGTCGAAGGCCTCAACTTCATCGGCGAATATGTCCTGCAGGTGCCCCTCTTCCTCATGACCCTGATGCGCTACATGACTCCCACGCTGGACAACCTGTTCATGGACTCGCTCCGCTGGGTCGACATGACCTACGTCCAGAAGCACAAGAATGACAAGCGGCCGGACGAGCTCCGGGACATGTACTACCCGAACCTGAGCCTCTACTCGAAGCGCGACGGCAGCACCAACTCGACCAGCACGGCCGAGGCGATGAGCATGTTTCTCTATCGGTTTGCGCGCAAGGGCGCCGTCTCGCTGGTCATCTTCGCCGCCTCGTACCTGCCCCTGGTCGGCCGCTTCGTGCTCCCCGCGGCCAGCTTCTACACCTTCAACAAGGCGGTCGGGCTGGGGCCGGCGTCGGTAATCTTCGGGACCGGGGTGTTTCTACCCAGGAGGTACCTAGTCATCTTCCTGCAGACGTACTTCTCGTCCCGGAGCCTGATGCGTGAGCTGCTGGAGCCTTACTTTGCGAGGGTGCAGTTCACCAAGGGGCAGAAGAAGAAGTGGTTCCATAGCAGAGAGGGGATTCTCTTTGGGTTCGGGATTGGGTTTTACACACTTCTTGTGAGTCAATGCTGGGCTTGTTCAAGCCGACATTCATACTCTCCATTCCCTCTTCTCCGCGACTCTCAGCTGACCCTTCCCTTCTCCCTGAAAAGCGTGTGCCGCTCCTGGGAGTCCTCATCTACGGTATTGCCGAGGCCTCGACGGCGTACCTCATCACCAAGATCACGGACCCGCCTCCCATGCCGGCTGAGAGGGCCAAGTTCGCCGAGAGTCAGCAGGTGTGGAAGAACAAGCACGAATTCCTGGGCCTGACGCTGGGGAACCTGGACGCACTACAGACGAGGCCCCGAGAGAATGACCCGCCTCCCTATGAGGAGCTTGATCCGCTTCGAGACCGTATTGCTGGTAGTGGTGCTGGTGCTTCTTCTTCCTCGAGGACGTCGTAATTTGTGGGGAGGGAATGTCCTCTCTTTTGCTGTCTTGGGGATGCAGTGGCGTCAGCACATCCCGAACGTTCCCTCGTTCGTGGAGCTGCACATCCGCACCCATAGCAAAGTGTGCAAACCCCAGAAAACGATTACGTTTTGTTGGTTAGACACTAATGCAGACCCTAGCGCCCGCATCCTTGGTTGCCTCGCCTCAACTCCTCCCTTATCTAGGCCGGCCTTTGAACCGCAGGTTGTAGTGCGGGGGTTGCAGGTTGATTGTCAGTCCTTGATAGCGATAAGGCTCGGTTTCATCAAGACCTACCCACCTCTGTTTGGGTTTGGATTGATAATGAAATCGGGAGGGTATCACACAGCTACCTAACTCTGATGTAAATCGAGGTATTCCAAGATAGCATGGGATACAGGCAAGGCGGGGTAGCTCCTTGGGGCTGATGGGGCTGTTGGAGCTGCTGGTATAAGGAGATACATACCGCCCGACTCTTTCCTTCTCGCATGGGATTGTCCAGATCCAAAAAAGAGTCGCCTCCCATCTGTCAAGTATCGCCATTGTCTTCCTTTGCAGATCAGAGTGTGATACCCACCTTTGTAGGCTCAGCAACATCCTGATATACGATCCGGGTCTGGGCCGGACCAGCTGAAGGATGCCTGCAATTCGGACGGTTTGCAAAGTGGACTTGGATATTCCTGCTGCTGAGCAGCCTAGCCTCCATGTATGTTATCAATCCTTGCCACATATCGCTCAAGGGTTCATGTCTGGAGATGATGTTGACGACGGTTTACAGAATCGTTGGCACCCTGACAGTACGCAAAGTTGATTTTCAAGCCTATCACTGCCAACCTACATTGGCAGCAACAACCTAATGCCACTCTCTTCTCTGACTCCCTATTTCAACAGTTCCCTTCGCCGGAACTATCAAGGATGGTGAGACCGTAAAAATTGAATGCCTCGACTGGTAAGGACAGACCGTGAATGCTGCTTACTTCGTTTTGCGGCCAAATGATGGGAGTCTCTTACGATATCAAGAGCATATAACATTAGAAGTTTCTCTCAGGACCGGCGGACAGATCGGGAACAATGACTCGGCCGACGATGTGCGCAATGTCGATCTGACCAGGGTACACTACCTGTCCGGCCCTTTTGAGATTGAGACGGCCGAGCTGGGGGACCTGCTGCTGGTCGAGATCATGGACGTCCAGCCATTCCAAGACCAGCCATGGGGTTTCACGGGGGTATTTGATCGGACCAATGGCGGCGGATTTCTGGATGAGATCTACCCTTCCGCGTGAGCTTTTCTTCATCCTCAAAATCCTGGGGGCCCTTCTCTCCCTTATAGAAACGGTCTATTGATAATTGTGGCCGATACCTCGTGGCTGATACCCCCAACGTGGGATCTCTACACAGTGCCAAGGCTATCTGGGAATTCGAGGGCATCTTCTGCAAGTCCCGGCACATCCCTCACGTCAAGTTCGCGGGGCTGATTCATCCGGGCATCCTGGGGTGTGCCCCCTCGCCCGAGGTGCTCGCCACCTGGAACAAGCGTGAGGGGGAGCTCATCGCCGCCAACAGGCTGCACGAGAGGGAGGTGGCTAAGCCCCCCGAGCCGACCAATGTCCACGCGGGCAGCGCGGGCGAGGAGATCAAGGCGAAGGTGGGGAGGGAAGGCGCGAGGACCATCCCTGGGAGGCCGGAGCATGGGGGCAACTGCGAGTATGTTGTTAACCTCCCGGAGGAGGGGTTGAAGAGACT
>PYSP01000342.1:0-38439 GCA_003049395.1 Pseudohalonectria lignicola
CCCACTAGCAGCCCCCCCAAAAAAAAGAGGGGGGGTGGGAGTTTTGCTGTGAAACAAAACCCCAAAATCACGACGACTTCCAGTTCCCGGCATCGCGGGCGCCCTTTGCGACGGAGGAGGCGCCGTTCTCGACCCCGCCCGTGAGATTGGCGACGCCGTCGCCGACGGGCTTGCCGACCCCGCCCGTCACGCCGCTGACGGTCTCGCCGACCCCGCGGCCGGCGGCGCCCACCACGCCGCCGACGGTGTTGGTCACGCCGGAGAGGGTGTTGCCGAGGATGCCCGTGAGGCCCTTGGCGGCGCCGGTGATGCCCGTGTCGGTGTTCTTGTTGCTGGACATTGTTGCTAGTTTTCTAGGAGTTGGTTGGTGATGGGTAGGAGGATGGGATGGTATCTGTGCGAATAGGCGGGTTTTTAATAGTAGACTCTTGCTTGGAGCTTTTTTAGGTAGGTAGTATTGGATGTGACTCTGTGGATGGTGATATCGAAGCAGTTTGGAGAGGTTTGTGGCTGGTGAAAAAGGGCAGAATATATAGTTGCGACTACCACTCTCGCCGGGCAGTAAGAGGCCATCCCGGGTTTATGGCATACGTCATTCCTCCCCCGCTGCCGTCACTGCACACCAACAAGCTTTCTCGCCCGAGCCACGCATTCCCTGCCATGGATCCTTCTCCCACTCCCGTGTGAGCACTGCACTGGGGCTTGAAAGGGACGGAAAGATGAGACGGGAGGTGACGTCGAAAAGCGACAGCTGCTCCATGCTCCTTTGAGGGTTTATTTCTCGCTCGTGCTTGAGGTCTTGAGGTGGGTATGGCTTGTTAGATCCCGGTTTTCACCAACTTGGAGCGGCTCGAACATCGATCTGCGGCAGCTCACTGGATGAAACTGATGAGCTTGTCCTTGTCGACGCTCTAGTGTCATCGTCAGTGAGCGAGGGTATCTCGGGCAGACATTGATGAGGGCCAACAACATGTCATCTTCTTTTTCCATGCTCGGTCGGGCAAGGCCAAGGGACGGCAGAAGCCTAGGAGCCTTGGGACACATGCGTGATTGCGACGCTAGAAGCTTAGAAGACACCGGAATCTGCCTAGAGATCGATCTTTGGGTCTCGCGATCTTGGACCAAGCACAGCTGTTTACTATCCGTAGTCTACCCGTCGTGTCGTCGGTACCGTTAATCTGACTTCCAAGTGTTGGTGCCCGCTGCCCCGCAACCTAATGATGCACCCCACCGTCTCGGGTTCCAACTTCGACGGTCAAAGCAAGCTAGCACAAGCACTCCCCTCAGCACGGCGAAGTCATGTCTTCACGGCTGTGCGCTATTTGCAACTCTGTTTTCAAGGCCCCTCAACGGCTGCGGTCGTATCAGCCGCATCATCAGTCAAAGGAAGCATTCCGCGAGGCAGCTGATCAGGGCTGCTATATCTGCCAGATCATCTGCCTCAGCGAAGAGTGGGAGGTGCTAGACCACCACGTACCCTTCTTCAAGTCGACTTGGCATATATATGACGCACCTTACCTGCCGGATGGCTGGTTGGCACTCATCGTCGATGCGGGCTTGATAGATCCATCCATGTGGGTGCCGGGCAGTGGGGACGAAACCCTCACCCAGACCCTGACCCGGAAACCACCTATTTGGAGCTTCATCCTTCAGCCAGCAACAGGTGAGTCTGTACCCACGCATGTTTGGAGATTTCAAAGGAAGAAAGAAAAGAGAAAGAAAAGAAGTCTCCCATTTTTCCTGCGGTAAGCGGGTTTCTGACCCGGAAATACGGATTAGATGTTGCAGACAAGATTGGACATTGGGTACCAGCACCCGGGTTTGACAGCCCAGGATTTCTCGACCTGGCCGAGCAATGGTTGTCGGAGTGCCTCAAGAGCCACACATCCTGTCGTCAGCGCAATCCGGATTTTCGTCCCACGAGGCTCGTAGAGATCCTCAACGGTGAGGACGCGCGGATTTCAATGTCCCATGATCAACAAGTCCACGGTCCTTACATTTCCCTTTCCCACTGCTGGGGCAAGACCAAGCGATTGAAGCTTCTAGAGTCCAACATGGCCCAGCTCTCCGTCGGCATCAGGATTAGCGACTTGCCCACCAGTTATAGGGAGGCCATCAGTGTATGCCGCCGGCTGGGACTTTGCTACATCTGGATCGACTCCCTCTGCATCATACAGGACTCCAAGGAAGATTGGCAACGTGAAGCCGCCACGATGAAGGACGTCTATCAGAACTCCATACTGACTATCGCTGCCGCTGCTGCCGCTGAGAGCTCCCAGTTGAGCTTCGGGTCCAGAGATCAGTCTCTCATCCGCCCGCTGGAGATCCAGCCCGAGTGGGACGTCTTGGAAGGAAAGGCACCTAAGGAACAGGGCGAGCTAAAGGAACAACCAAAAGGCCCGAGCTACTACATCGCCGTCGCGAACATGTACGACGCCGAGGTTGAGGAGAGTCCTCTCCGCCAGCGGGCCTGGGTCATGCAGGAGATGTGGCTGTCCCCGCGGACTTTGAGCCTCACCAAGTCCCAGTTGTGGTGGGAGTGCTGCCAGGGCAGGGCTTGTGAAGCCTATCCCCGCGGCCCGCCGCCAACCCTGGGCCCGCCGGATCAGACCGCAGCTTCAGCTCTTGCTCCAAGATCAAGATCTGACCTGGCGCTGGATCCCGCGGCCATGTGGCGCCAGTGGAATCGACTCGTGGAGAAGTACAACCGGTGCCAACTGACCATGGCCTTGGACAGACTGGTCGCCTTCTCAGGGATTGCTCAGGTCTTCCAGGAGAGAATACCGGACGACAGGTATGTCGCCGGCCTATGGCGCTCGCAGCTGCCACAGATGCTGTTCTGGCGCAAGTGGGGACGCCAATCCGGCCATCGCCCAGCCGTTTACCGCGCCCCGTCTTGGTCCTGGGCATCCGTCGAGGGCCCAATCGACCCCGACCCTTACCTGGATGCGGCTGATGACAACACTCTAGAGGCTCCCTGCGTTGTCATAGATGCCGTGACCCACCACGAAGACCGAGCTAATGACAAGGGCCTCCTCAGCGGCGGATACGTCCGCATCAAAGGTCGCCTTACCGATGTTAGCTGCCAGAATAATAGTCACTTGTCCCTCCGGAGGGCGGACGGGTCATGGGGTTCCATCGAACATCCGGAAAGCAACAACTGGACTAGGATCGATTTTGACGAACAATCCTCTGATGGCGAGCCGTTGATTTCATATCTTGGAAGCTTGACCCCAGGGGCCTGCTCCGGGGGGCACATGGATGGGACTACTCGGATTTCAAACGGATTGGCAACCTGGAGCGGTCGGGTTTACTCCCTGCCTCTCTTCGAGTGGCAAGCGGAAGGCTGGCCCGTTTGCGGGGGTATAGTCCTCTGTCAAGCCCATAATTGGCCCAATAACGTCTTCCAGAGAGTGGCATCATTCGTCGCAGTGGGGGCCACCGCTGTCAATGAACTCAAGAAGTGTAGCTCAGAGAGGACAATCATGATTTTATAAGCCATTACAACAGGCAGGCATGGCGAATATTGCCCTTGGGAGACAGAACATCAGCAGCTGCTCGCGAATGTCACGCGTGTGCTTGCTGGGAGTGAACTGCCGATTGGCGCCGATCCAAGCTGTCCCGTCTTGACGCGAATTTGAGGAGTCCTTGAGGAGTCCCTGAGGAGTCCTCGCTACAAAATAACGGCTAAAAGTTCCGTGGGCGGTCGGCACAGCTCCGCAATCTGAAAAAATTGCTTTGAGTCGGGCAAATAGGCTAAGCCGGGCAAAGCCAGGGGGCCGGCATTCGACTTTGAGGGTTGACCCCTTTTCCAACTCTGCCCCTCGTCCCTCTTTCTTTCGGTCCGCGCCGTGACTACAAATCGAGGCAAGGGAACTGGGGCATGTAACATATAAGCAATGCCACAATGTCTCGCTGCGCTCCTGCTTGAGACTTCCCACGACCTCCCACGAAAGCCAATATACCAAGAAAGGAGCCAGCCCATCAGCCATGTTCTCCACCGTTCTTCTTACTTATGTGGGCCTCACCTCACAGGCCTTGCAGGTCTCGGCGGCATGCTCTCGGGCAATGCTTCGAGAGGCCACGGCAGGATACCTCGAGGCATTGACCGCCGGCAAGCCGTCCGTGCCTGCTCTAGCGGAGGGCAGCGTCACCTATCTGGAGAACGATGCGCCCATGGATATCTCGAAGGGCGTCCTGTCGCAGGGCATCACGATCGACTTCAACCTCAGCATCTATGACACGACCGAGTGTGCCTCGTACACTGAGGTCGTGGCCACGGCCAAGCATGCATATGTCATCGGTACCCGCCTAGCCTTCACCAATGACAAGATCACCAAGATCGAGTCGATCGTGTGCGACGACGGCGACTGGCTCTTCAACGCCGCGGGATCCCTGACCTACAACAAGCGCGAGAGCTGGACGCCGATCCCGGCCGAAAAGCGCAACACGCGCGAGGCGATCAAGGCCGCGGGGGACGCCTACATCAACGCCTGGGGGGACAAGGCGGTCAAGCCGCCCTTCAGCCCGCAGTGCGCCCGGCTCGAGGGCGGGTCCTACATCGGCAACGGCAACTGCCTGCTCAACTTCCCGCCGCCCTTCAACGTGACGAACCGCCGGTACACCATCGACGAGGAGATGGGCGCCGTGGACATCTTCCACAACTTCCCCTTCCTCGACAAGGCGGTCGAGAGGGACCCGGGCACCCAGACCAACAACTTCATCAGGGTCGAGGCCGGCCTGATTCGGTACATCCACGAGAACACCGTCTGCAAGAAGAAGGGCTGTGCGAAGTAAACAAAATTTGGCCACAAGCATGTATATAAACGTTCATGTATGTCTGCTAACGAGGGCGAGCGTCAAGACCTAAAGAGGCGATAAAGTTCTCGTAGAATAAATTCTGGGTGAACTCGTTTATTTTTTCTCATTTGCCTTTCCCATTCCTATTCTGACGACTCTTTCGAGCCCCCTGAGTCACACGACAGTTGAACAAAACAGACGGATGAGTACGTACGGATGTACATGGGATAGGTGTTAAAACTTGAAAAGGTTGTGGGCTTGAGCTAACGGCCCCACCTGCCAAATGGTACAAAGTGTGGGGGATCAAATGCATGACACAATCAACAAGCAATTGATGGTGGGGTAAGTAAGCTTGGTATGCAAACCTAGCTTCCGGCTCTGTTTACCTTCGCTGAACGAACGGGGACGGCCCCAAACTTGGATCGGATCGTTACCTAGACAAGAAACCATCACAAGCAGTAGCGAACCGAAAATAAGTCTGATTAGACCAGCCCAAACTAAATCATGGAGCCACCACCTCCTACACAGACTCGCCCTCCTCCTGCTCAATCAGCCCCAGCGCCATCTCCAAGGCTCCCCATTCTAGCCCTGCCGGCCCAGTCCGGATCCGAGCGATGGACCTTCCAAACGCCCACGAAGCAGATCAATAGCGGGCCGGACGTTGCCCATTTCCTCACCTCCCAAGCCTACCGTGACATAGGCCTCTTCGTTCTGCAGCTGAACTACGCGCTGTGCCCTCGACGGAAGCCCGGCGCGGCCAACTCCGGGGCGGCCACCCAGTACACACTCAGCTCCCCGCGCGAGGACCCCCCTTCCGTCCGACGCCTGCAGATGCTGCTGGAGCGGATAGGGAACATGGTCGATGAGGCGCCGCCCGATCCTGGCCCTCGACGGTTCGGCAACGTCAGCTTTCGCACCTGGCACAGACTGATGGAGGAGAGGGTCGACGGCCTGCTCAGGGACGCTGTAGCTCCGGAGGTGCTTTCGTTTGGACGAGAGGCAACGCCCCCGCAGACGGACGAGGACGGCAGGGAGGACCGAGATGGGGAGGAGGAGCGTGAACTGGGCGCCGTCGACGAGCTGAGGGCGTACTTCCTCGGCGCCTTTGGCAGCTGCCAGCGGCTGGACTACGGTACTGGCCACGAGCTGAGCTTCCTCGCCTTCCTGGGCTGTCTGTGGAAGCTCGGGGCGTTCATGGACGGCGAAGAGGGCAACAGGGGGGACATTGAGAGGAGTATTGTCCTCGGAGTCATCGAGCCGTGAGTGCACCATTGCATCAGCTTGGCCTGGAGAGCCCACGAGTAGCAAGCAAACACACTTTTCACAATCACTAACATTCGGAGCCTCGGCCCGACAGATATCTCGCAGTAGCCAGGAAGCTGATCCTGACCTACACCCTCGAGCCCGCGGGCTCCCACGGCGTCTGGGGGCTGGACGACCACTTCTTCATACCCTACATCTTCGGCTCCGCCCAGCTGACGCGCGCCATCTCCGACGGCGAGCCCATGCCCCAGGAGGGGTCCGTCCTCCGCGCCCCCAAACCGGCCGACATCACGAAGCCGGCGATGGTCGAGGTCCAGCGCGGGCTGAACATGTACTTCTCCGCCGTGGGGTTCATCAACGACGTCAAGAGGGGGCCCTTCTGGGAGCACAGCCCCATCCTCTTTGACGTGTCCGGGATCAAGGACGGCTGGGGCAAGATCAACAAGGGCATGATCAAGATGTTCAACGCCGAGGTGCTCTCCAAGTTCCCCGTCGTCCAGCACTTCCCCTTCGGCTCCTTCTTCTCGTGGGACCGCGACCCGGACGCGCCCGCCCCGGCCCAGTCGGTCCACATGGCGAACCAGCCCATGGCGGCCGCCGCCGCCGCCTCGGCAATGGCGCAGCAACCGCCACCGCCACAACAACCACCGTACCCGGGCGCGGGCGTCGGCACCGCGGCACCCTGGGCGCAGGCCACCCGCATGCCCGGCCCCCCCGGCCCGGGGATCCCCTACTCGCGCGTCCAGGCCCCCCCGATGGGCGCCGCCAGGACGCCGCCCCCCGACCCCGTCCACAGGCAGGGGTCGGCCAGGGACCTGCCCGGGCCGAGCCTGGCCACCGGCGCCGGCCTCGCCCCCGGTGAGCGTCCTGGGGAGGAGGAGGGCTCCACGAGCAAGCAGATCAGCCTCACGAAGGCGCCGTGGGCTTAAGAGTCTTTGTTTCTGCAGAACCTAACCTGATTATCATAGGAAGGGGGAGTCCGCCAAAGCGGCGGGTTAAAAAAAGTAATATGTAAGATATTGGTAGGCACCGTCAATATTCTCGCAAATGAAAGGCAGGCTTTTGAGGCACGGGCACGACCCAATTTTGATTCGGCAAGCACGACGTCCATGGAGACTTGGTAGACGAGGAAGTAAGACAGCGGCTGCGAGATGGCAAGGGCCAGAGATGGATGGAGGGCGTCTAGGTGGGTATGCACCACCCCCGAAACCAACTGGGCTAGGAGCTATCCGTTTACCCAGTGGTAGATCAGCCATTTCCCTCACTAAAACGCCAGTTGTTTGTGTTGTGAAAAGTACCTACTGTAAGTGGAGAGTTTAGCAGCACCACGGGGAACATAGGTGGACCCTCCCTCATCCCGTAGAATCACGCTGTCCAACAAGATTCTAGAAAACATATCGGTTCTTCATCATTATGGTGGGTATCTAGCATCAAACAACCAACGCGGCCTTCGCCTCGGGTGGCCACGGGGTTATTATGAGAGTTGTGGTGAATGGCAAGGGGAGAGCCCGTCTGCGCTCTGAGGCCGAGGGCAAGGGGGGAGGAGGGTGGGTGGTCATCCCGACGAGGGGAATATAGCCAACATGTCTCAGATGAGTCCCCGTCCTTCTCTTGGCCTCCCCGATCCCCTCAGCTCAACAAGCGCTCCCGATGCACCACGCAAAAATGTCCATCTCCTATCCTCACCCTTCGACCAACCCGAGAGACAGCCAGCAGTCGGGGCAAAAAATAACAACCCAGGATAGTGTGTGGCAGCATCCAACACGCAAAGGCATAGAAACCCAAACAGAAACTAAGCAACACCCAGAAAAAGAGCCACAACAGCAAAAAAAAGCCAAACAATACCATGCATGACAACACCTCCCCCTGGCCCCCTCCGCCACCCAGCCCATCGACACCAAATATTTCATGCATTCCACCAACGGTTCCGGCTCACTCAGTCCCCCACCTTCAGGATATCAGCATGATACCCATACCGGCGCCGCACATAATCACCCGTTTTCGAGAGGGGTCCCTCGTTTGACCGGCACTCCGTCTTCCCCTTGTCATTACCGTTCTTCACGCCGCACGCCTTGGCGGCGCAGCCGCCCCCGCAATTCCCGCCCGCGCCACCGCTCAGCTTCTTGCCGCCCCTCTTGCCTCTCTTCCGGCCACCCTACGCCGTCGTCGCGGCGGCGGTGGCGGCAGTAGCCGGGGCCACGGGCGTGGGAGCAGCAGCAGCAGCAGCAGCAGCAGCAGCAGCAGCAGCAGCAGCAGCCTCCTCCTTCTTCTCCTCCGGCTTGGCGGCGGTGGGCTCCGCAGCGGGGGCAGCAGCGGTGGTGGGCTCGGCGGGCGGCGCCGCGGCAGACGCGGCCGGGGGAGGCGCGGCCGTACCCTCGATCGAGATGGCGCCGGCCACCGGGGCGACGGCGGCGGGCTCCGCTGGCTTGGGGGCCTCCGTGGTCGCGGCCGGGGGGGCGGCAGCAGCAGCGGCCTCGGCGGGCGCGGCGGCTTCCTCCTTTTTCGCCTCGGTGGGGGCAGGTGCCGCAGCGGGGGCTGCGGGCTCGGCTGTTTTTTGGCGGAAAAGAGTTGTTTCATCTGATCAGCCCAGGTCCGACGTAGGAAGAAAGTAGCAAGTTTTCCAGGCAAAGACAAGGAGCAAGAGAGAAATGGGGCAGACGGGCTTACTGGCAGGAGCTGCGGCAGGGGCTGTCTCGGTCTTAGTGGGCTCAGTAGCAGCAGTGGCTGTGGCCGCTGGGGCAGCGGCTGCAGAGGAGGAGCCTGATTTCTTCTCGCCCTTCTTCTTGAAGGCGGCCTTTAGCTTGGCCTTGAGGTTGTCGAACGCGTGTAGAGCTGTTGGGTGGTGGCGACGGAGTCAGCATTGGGATCTTTGATTCTGGCCCTTGTTTCACACCCTGCTGTTCTGAGCCGTGGGCAGTCCGCTTAGCGGTAAGGGTGTCCCATCCCCGAGTCAAAGCTTCCAGTCGACCTTGAAGCTGTGCGCTTCCACCTCAATGATCGCCCATCAAGCCAGATATTGATGATTGCATGACTCGTAGAGGTCAATAAGGCAGCCCCAAGGGGACGCAGGCCCGGGAGCGACGTGGCAGCACGCTGACAGAGGCGGCGGGAGCTGATTTGGAGCCTGTGGGAACTTGTGGCTGGGTTGGGTGACTCACGGATTCCAGGCATTTTGACCGTCGGCGGGGGGGGTGCAAAGACGAGCGAAAGAGCTAGCGAAAAAATCTTTCCAATGGGGCAGATAATATGCACGGAAGCTATGCTAGATACTCGAGGCCACAATGATGAGGTTTGTTGTCTCGATTGATGTTGAGGGGGCGAGATGGGAAAGGGAGAAGGAAAGGGAGACGCTGGCTGTGTTGGTCGACGACAGTGAAACTGAGCCGAGTGGAGGCAATCGTTGGACAGTTATTTAATTATGTTGGCGTTGGATGGCAGGGACGGATGGGGCAAGGGGAACTCGGGTAGGTAGGTCCGCAAGCGAGAATGATGAGATAAATTAAAAAAAAACAAATATGGCAGGAGGAGGCCGGGTTGTCACCAAAGCTGAGACCACTGTCACTGCCACTGGACAGGAAAGCGCCATACGTTGACAACGACAGGGGGAAGAAAGCGCTTTCCTGTCGCTTCAGAGCTGCAACCGCGACCGCAACTGCAACACCAGTCCCTCCACAGCATGTAACCACCCTCCTAGGTATTACCTGCCTGTGACTTCTGCAACAAACGGGGGGCTGGCATCGGCGCCACCCATCAGCGTGCCGTGGTTGTCTTTGGCGAAACGCAGAGTACCTCACGCAACTAACCCCAAACGCGGCCACTTTGCTTTGATATGGACCAGGCAGGGGACTTTGGCAGACTGCTGAGACCTGGTTAGCTCAACAAGGCTTGCATTGGCCATTGATGGGAGCACGATCAATCAAACGCTCACTGGGACTGACTGGAGGCGCCACTGATGGGCAAAGCACCCCCACTGCAACTCCAATCTCCGTCCTTCAGAAGCCAAGCAACCTCGCGATCTAAGGATTGATCATCGCTCGCGTGTTTGTTCTTGTAGCTCCTCTCCCCTCCAGAAATGATGAAATTAGCTCGATTTCAACCGTCCCCACTCTATCCGTACCGCAGCACTGATGAGCGTGGCCCGTGGACTCCCCTTTCAGGGTCCAACATCTGAGGCCCCGCCGTCTTGCAAGAGATAGCAGCATCGCCAAGAGCGCCAACCCCCGAGGAGGAGATGGTGGCCCGAGGCGCTAACAGAACAGAGTTTGGAAATGATCAACTCTTATCCCCTGTGCTGATTCTACGGATAAGTCCTGAAGCAGCGCAACGCTAACAGGGCTAATAATACATCTGATGATTAGGTTATTTGCCTCCCCCGTCTCGTGTTCTCAGCGACTGACAAGTGATAGACAGGCCCAGTCGATCTCGCTGGAGCAGTACGAGCATTCACGCAGGTACATACATACATCAGACGGACACTAAAGGCCCTGCCTGTTCAGACCTCTACAGCAGGTTCTGCTGGGGCGTTCAACTTTCAAGCACAATCGGCCAATAATGAACTAAACGTCTATATAGCCTGCCCGCGTGGACGTGCACTTATGTTGACATCGGTACCTTTCGTAGCAGTCCCGTGGTGACCTAGATCTGCCTACTACTACGTCCCATTTGATCTTTCTCAGAAACCCCCCCTCTCACATCGCAGCTCGGAGTTGTCACGCGTCTGTTAGGGCAGGACGCGCCACGCGTACGTGACTGGGCAAATCTCCTTCGTCAACGCCGGCGTCGTACGAAACCGTCTATAATATCCGTTTCCATTTCATCACCGAGGAGCAAATCTTCGGGGGCCGATGGCAGTTCGGACCTTCCCAGCACAGCTATGAATTCCGCATAGCACAGTCAGCCAAGCCCTTACCATCAGTCGCGACACAATGGTAGGTAAGGCTGGTAGGTAGGAGCTAGGTAGGTGGGCGGTCCCGTTGTATTAATGTCGTTTCCGATCCGAAGCTCGATTTTGACGAAATCTTCTCCCTTCCCTCAAGTTATGCAACCCCGAACAAAACCCGTCCATCGTTACCGGTCCAACATCCCATGTTGGATCACCTCTATCTCGTACCCCAATCCACCCGAGTAGCCCGCGGAGCCCCTCTTCAACGAGAGTACACAGAAGACACAGAGGCCATTGCCCTTCGGCCTTGACAAGCCCGCAAACCGATAGATCCTGCTTCTCACTTCTCTGTCTCTGTCTTTTTTTGTTCGGTACCCTTTAAACCCCAAATGACGTCAAGAAAACGTACAACAAACTGCTTTGTGTATACAGGCTCATACCACGCACGTCCCATACCGGACTTTTGCTATGCATGCCTAGGTGCCTAGGTAGGTATGCTCCATAGGCTGATGAGAGAAGCAAGGAAAAGGAAAAAAGAAAAAGAAGCAAAAACAAAACGCCTAAGGCGTTCCGTGTGCTTTGCTCGGGTATCACTCGTCACCAATCGTCCCATCCGTTCCCGAACCGTCCTGCTATCCGGACATATGGATTCTAACAAGGAAATAATGCAAAGTAGAGAACCTGTTTCGTATGCGTCGACCCTGCCTCTATAGACGGCCTAAAAAAAGCCTCGCCAGTTGTTGCTTTCGTTAAGGGAAATACAAAAATAAGTGCACAAAACATCGACACGCCGACGGTAGGAAGGGTATCCGATCGTCTATAGTAAAGGAAAGGTGCTGTGTTCATTCATTCATCCTATGTGTCCGTCCGATCAGGGCGACATGACCGTAGGGGCTTGGTCGGGTTCTGGTGGAAAGTTGTGGCCGTGTGGCCGGGAGTGGACCGAGACGGCTCAGGTCTGAGTAGAATATGCACCCTAGGGAGGCACCCAGATAGGTAGGTAGGTCCAACTCACATCGAAAGCGTCCTCGATAAGCGCCTCCGAGCTGCCGTACCAACAACAGCCAGACCGATCGGATCGTCGGTGGTCTAGTTCTCATCACCAGAGTCGCTGGTGTTCTACTTATGGAGACGGGGACGGCGGCGCTGCATCTAGCCGCCGAGGTCGCCCGCCGCCGCCCCGCCGCCGCCCCTAGCCTCGGAGGCAGGGCCGACATCCTTGTCGAACCACCCGCCTCGCTCCCACCGGCCGGCCTGGTAGAGGCACTCACGCCGCACGCCGTCCTCGTTGATGCCCAGGAGCAGCGTCTCGAGGCGCTTGAAGTCGATGGGCTTCAGGATCCAGCCGTCGAAGCCGGCCCGGACGTATTCGTTCTTGTTGGACTCGAGTAGGGACGCCGAGACGGCGAAAATGGGGATCCTGCTGTTCTTAGTCGCAGCCTCGGACAGCCCCACATGGTCTTTGGACCCCTCGAACGCGCGGATCATCTTGGTGCTCGTGAGACCGTCTACGAGCGGCATCTGTGTTAGGGTTTGGAGGGTTATGTCAGCTTGCTACCCTATGGCTTTGGCTGTATGGTCTATGTGTGGGGTAAGTAGGGAAGGTAGATAGATAGGAAGTCGTCTACGCACCTGCATGTCCATCAAGACGACGTCGAAAGATTTGGGCGCCTCCTTGTAAACAGATGCACACTCCTCTCCGTTCACAGTATGGAACACATCGTGTCCAGCCTTCTCCAGCCGCTTCCGCAGCAGTTTCATGTTGGTCGGGTCGTCCTCCGCACATAGCACTTGCAGCTTGACGCTCAGCTGCTTTCGCGCGGCATCTGCCGGCGTCCTGGCCTCACTGGTTGGCTTCTTGGCTGGTTCCTTGGCCACCTCCTTGCCTTTGATTCTGGTCGACCCCTCGGTGATCTCGAAGAGCACACTAGATGTTTGGCTCTGCTGCGGTAGCTCCGGCTTGTCGCGGTATTCATCATCATCGGGTATCTTGACCGGCTTGAGGGGGGTTTTGGTGTCTGTGACATATTGGACGCCAGTGGCCGGGGGCGGGTCGCTAGAGGGGAAGGACGACTCCGTAGTAATGACAGGCTCTGATGACGAGATCTGAACAGCGGGGCTCGGGGGCGCAATAGCAACCGGACCAGGATTGGGGGATGGCGCGGGGAAGCTGCCGAAATGACAATGCGGGGGCGGTGATTCGGCAGCGGGGCAACCGAGATTGCGCTGCGTCGGATTGTAGTAAGGGCCTTTGGAATTCTGGCGTTGGAGACCCTTCCGTTTCGGCTCGGGCTCTCCCAACGCCAGGGGCAGCTGGGTGGCATCGATCAGCCGGTCCGCATCGCTACGGCTGCTCCGACCGCTCCGGCCACTGCCTTTACTAGTGGCACTTCGTTGACTGACAATGCTTTGCGAGTCGAAGCTCTTCTTTTGCGACAGCCCCATCGAGGGCCAGGACGTGCCCCCGTTAACAAGGGTGACCTCACCCTCCAGACGAATGGCTCCAGAGGCAGACGCTGCACTACTAACCGCAGAGGAATGCACCGCAACGCTGCCCCCCTGGCTCTCGGGTGAGTCGTCGACCGGGAGATCGAAGAGCAGCTGTATCACGAACCTCGACCCCTTCCCGGGTTCCGACTTCAGGCGTAGTTGACCGTCCATATTCCGAACGATCCTCGCCACAACGGCCAGTCCGAGACCGAGCGTTCTTGGAGACGCATCATCCGGGCCTACCACTCCCTTCTCCGCGGGTGGTTGCTCCGGATCGTCGAGGTCTGTGCTAACCTGCTCCAGGTCCCGAAAGATGGCATCCAGCTGTGAATTGTCCATGCCACGTCCCGTGTCGTGCACCACGATCTCAACCCGGACCTTGTAGTCCAATACCTCGACTATATACAACTCGATTTTGACCCAGCCCTCGACCGTGTGCTGCACCGCGTTGGCCGTGATGTTGGCAACCGCCTGCCTGACCTTCCTGTGATCCCCATACACTGCCCGCGGGAGTCCTGGATGTTCCACCACTTCGTAGCCGATCCCTTTTCTCTTAGCGTCCGAAGCGAATGGCTCGGTTGCCTCGCGGATGCAGGCGAGAAAGTCAAAGATCTCGTCCTTAACGAGCTCTTGCCCCTCCTCTGCCTTGGTGAGATCGAGGAGGTCATTGATGACGTAGATGAGAGATTTGGAGGCCGAGTGAGACTTGGACAGGTTGTCCCGCGTCTCTTGATCGAGGGTACCCTCCATGGCTATCTCGAGATAGTTTATGATTGCGTTAAGCGGAGTGCGGACCTCGTGCGCCGAGTTCGCCAGGAGCAGTCGCGTCAAATGGCTGCTTTGCAGCGCCGCCTCCTTCTGTCTCCAGACCTCGATGAACTTGCCGTATACTAGACACAAGACGGCTGCCGTCTCGATCTGCTCTTCGGACCACTCTCGGCATTTGCCCAGCACCGTCTCGTGCCAGGCCTTGAAGCTCTGCCTTGGCTCCAGATAGCCCCTGGTGCCTTCTCTGACGATCTTCTCGTACGGATTCCCCGCCCACCTGACTTCTCGGACCTGACCTTTGCGGAAGAAGACGATGAAGTCGTTGCCACCGACGCTGAGAGGAACATACAGACACCCGGCAATGACCGAGAACCCCGGCTGGTATCGCAGATCGGGGAGGTCCACTGAAACGTCCTGTGTCGTCATGACCGACGTGAACTTCTTGACCCGGAGGTACTCCAACATGACGAGCGCCTCTTGTGAATGGTTGATCTTGCCGAGGATTTTGGTCTCCCCACGGATGGAGAGCATGCCAAAGTCTGCGTCAAACAGCTGGAGCAGGTCGTCTGACGAGGCGATGATATAGCCAGAGGGGTTCTTGTCCGTGGGTACCGTGTTGATGAGCTTTCTAGCTTGTAGCCGCGAGGCATACGAGAGCCTCTCGACGTTCCTGGATGCCGTGTCCCCGACCAGACGACACATCTTCCTGATAGGAAACGAGACCCGCATGCCCCTATTTCCGTACGAGTGGCAGGCGATCAGGCCCCAGAGATCACCGAACGCATTGATCGATATGGACATAGATGAACGGACGGCCATATTGCCCAGATACTTGAGGTGTATCGGCGACATGGCCCGGAGGTACGAGTGCGTCAGATCTAGCGTCCTCTCAAGGTCCTCCACGGTGCGGCACACTAGCCGCGCCGTCGGCTGATCTCTATCATACAGCAGGCGGACCTTGTTGATCTTGTACAAAGCACGGGCTTGCTTTGGTATGTCCGAGGCGGGGAAGTGCAGGCCCTTGTAGAGGTCTCTGGTCCGCGCTGGATCCACCAGCTCCGTGACCACCTTGCCGTTGAATGACGGGTCAAACTGGTATATCATGACCCGGTGGAAGCCAGTCAACTCCTTCATGATGCCCACCAATATCTTCAGGAACCTCTCCAGGTTGGGCGCCGACGCGAGCTGCTCTTGAACCTGCGACATGATGTCAAAGACCTGCATGGCTCCCGCCTCTCCACGGCGTTTCCTGGCGCTCCGTAAGACTCTGAGAGGCCGACTCAATATCTCTGTGCTCTCCGTGAGCTCCTCCGAGGTGGGATTTGCCTGAAGAGTGTCCTGGGGGGAGTCCGGGGTGAGTTCGCCTGGCGGTCGCAAGGGGTTCACTTGGTCGTCATCGAGCTCGAACTCGCAGATAACGAGGTCGGGACAGGTGGGGTTGATGTGAATCGCGCACCACAGCTTCATTGCCTTCGCTCGCGGTCTAGGTGGCCGTACTGACACACTGAAGACTTCGGGCCCATTGACCGCGGGGTCAGCATCCTCGTCCCGGATGAAGTCGATATGGTCCAAGAGATTGTCGGCTTGTTCGTCTGTCAGGATGTCCAAGAAGTTGTCAAGCTTAAAAAGCTGCTGTGGAGAGTAGCCGATGATGCGCCTAGAATTCTTGCTCGCATACCGCACTATCAACTTCCCGTTGCCATCCTCCGAGATAGCGATTAACAAGCCAAAGCCCTGCACCGCTCCCGGAGCATGTATCGGCTCGTCCTCGCATCTCTGCAGTGTCTCCTCTCTCCCGGTGATGACGGCATGGCCATCCTCGGCCAACTGGTGCTGATATCTGACAGTGACAAACGCCTCTGAGAGAGACCCCGTCGTTGATATGCCTGATTCTGAGCCTTGAGACACAGCCATGAGTGGCGGTTGGCTTAGTGAGGCAGCAGCATCCAACCCTTCTCCTTCTGATGACTCGTCCGAGAATATTGGGAGCGCACCAAAGCCGGAGAACCTGTGGCGCTCGGCATCGGCCTGTACGCTGGAGGTGGATCCCGACATGGTGTTCTTGCGCCGCCGTGAAACCCGGTTGGTAGGCGCCGTATGGGTTGCCGCCGAAGAGCTTGATACCGGTGTCTCGGTGGTCGCGCTTCCGCTTCCGACACACCTGGAGGACATTCCGGAGAGATCGACAGACGGGCTGCTTGTCCGTCGAGGAGAGAGCGGAGAGGTTTCTGATCGTGGGCGGGGGAAGGATTCTTGCTGATCCCCTGATGCCCGGCCGGACCTAGTATCAACGCTGAGGACAGACCGTATGGGAAATACGCGGTCGGAGGGGTCATTGTCCTGTGCCCCGTGACCCAGCTGATGATCCGAGCTTGAGCTCCAGGACGACAGACTGGGAGATCCAAAGTTCCCGCCGAGCGGCGCTGCAAAGGACAATTCTGGTTGTGTGGGGGTGGGACTGCTAACCCCAGAGCCTGCCATATCGGTCGACTCGGCAGGGGATGGTACCCCTTGGACACCCTCGACGGACGTCAGATCGCCTGGTTTGGCTGTATCGGTCCGGTGTGTTGTGGGCGGTCGGGGCGCTGGCTGGGACGGCGGGCCCCTAGACGGAGGCGGCTCTTGGTCAGAGTCCATGGTGCTTGGCTTGTGTTCGTGAGGTCTGGGAAGCTCGACTCCAGAATAGCCGCCGTAATCGGAGTCGTGTCAACAAAAAGTGCAGATTCGCCCGATCGCACAGTGCTCGGAGCCGACGCAATCTGGAGCCTGAAGAGGGGTATGCGGGGATCGGAGGTGGGCAAGGAGGCCAAGGTGGGCAACACAGCGAAGGCGCTCAAGCCAGACAGGACAGCATAGAAGCTGGAAGAGAGTATAAGAAAGTCGAGAGCTAAGGGCCTTGCGACGGTACGCACAGCCGTTCGTTGGCCGTAAGCAGAGAAGGGCGAGATTGGGTCACACGCTAGTATTGACTTGATAGGGACGCTACGAGGGCAAGGATAGCTCGGGTTGTCGGGCTCGCCTTGGGGGCTGATTGGTTGCAAGCTGGCCCTTACTGTTCTTGCTGTTCTTGACAGTTTGGCAGGCTTCCAGGCGTACCAGGTTGGGGGGCAAACCGACGAGTGGCACTTGGGTCATAGGAGGCGAGGGGGTTTACAGGATGGTAGTGTAAAGTGGGTGGGTGGTGGTTTGCGAGGCGAGACTAAGGTTCGCAACAACTGAATCAACGGAGGGCCGCTCAAAGGCTGCAAGCCGTCGTTTGGCGCGTGAAGATCGCTCCCCGGAAGGACGAAAAAGTGCAGATACCTACCCACAGAGGGAAATGACGTGCGGTAGCCGCAGAAAAGTAGGCAGGTAGGTTGCAGGTAAAATAACTGCGATGTTAGACTGCCCCAAACTGCTATTATGGTACGAATACGGCTAGGTAAGAGCACAAGGGTCCAGCCCAGGCCGGCTGGCGGGCTTGATGACAAGGGCGGAGGGGACGAAAGAGTAAATGGCAATAGTGAGAGTTGGTCATGACAGGAAGAACCCAGGATTTGTTCGAGGGAATGGAGGAATCAAATGATAATTTTGCGGTGAGGAGACGGGCGAGACTGACGAGACTGGACGATTAGTCGGTTGGTCATCCCAGGCTCCGACGACGCAGGACGGTGACTTGGCCGAATTGCTCAGGCAGAGAAAATGCGGTCACTAAATTCGAGTCCATGTTAGTGGTACAGGCGAACTACCGACCCAACCGAGATAGGTAATTGAGCCAATGATTTTTTTTAAATATTTATTTTTTAAATGGTTGCTTTCGGTCTTCTTTTTTCTTTCTTTCCCCCTACCTTAAGCAGCTTCTGTTGCTGTTGCCTGCGTGTTTCATGTTTCCAGGATCCCCGGAGCCTGTCTCTCATTTTCTATTGTGTTTTTTATACCTAGCATCGAATGAAATGATGCCCGATCGTCACGGTCAGACCTTGAATACTGTTCAATATTAGGGTTGACACTGGCAAGCACTTGAACATACCTTCCTAGGCTTCGATCCGCACGTGTGCCGACAGGGACTTATTTTCCTCAAAGTTCCCTGAAAGCAACAACCATTTTATTCGATCACACGTATCCGTACAGTCGTCGATTGTCACTGCCATCTTTTCTACTATTGGTGCGACTCTTATTGTTGCATATAAGAGTGGCTTTTGCACAATTGAAGTGTGGCAAATGTTAGGGCATCCCATGCCCCGGTTGAAATGCTCCAGGAAACGGTTGTTTTTTTCATCATAGGGTTGTCCCTTGGACAGTTGAAGTTAAATCATGCCAGCGTGACCGCCTGAGAGCCACTACTGATAGTTCTGTAGTGATCGAGGGACAATCGAAAATGGGAAAGAGGGAAGAAGAATAGGGCCATCTAGGCCATCTTAGTCCATGATGAATGTCGATCCCTATCAGCTTCTACGAAGAAGCTGATATTTACAAGTAGACAAGCAGGAAGATACCCTGAGCAGCAAGACCACGGGCAACAAAGACCGGATGTTTCCCGCCAATTAGATCCAAACAGGCTGGTGAGTGGCCAGGTCCAAACAGGGGGCCTATGTACTTCGATTCAGATCATCCCCGATGGGGTAGTATATCTCTTTCAGGACTAATGATCCTGGCCAGGGCCTGATGGGAATCTAAAGCGTAAAGATGGGCTTTTGCCATTTTCGCCACATTGCCAGCCCAGGAACTCTTCACCCCTGACTGGGGCATCCACCCGCCAGCCAATCTCAATCATGAACTACAGAGGTATGCCGCCTCACAACCGGTTTTCTGCTTCCCCACGACAGAGGCTGTAATGGGTTTCGTACGCAGTGTTATCGCATCGGCCTCACGAATTTCACCCCCCTCGGATTGTGAAAATCACCACCGTTCGGCGATAAGTCACGATATTTCCGATTGGCCCTAGCTTTAAGTAATCATCATTAATTCTATCACTAAATTAAGTACGTTCTACTACTGCTCTCCTAAGTCCCCTCCCAAGTGCCCTCCCAAGTGCCCTCTTAACTGCCCTCCTAACTGCCCTCCTAACTGCCCTCCTAACTGTCCTTTTAAGCGTTAAGCATAATCGGACATACAAGTAACCAACTTATCGCCAAAAGTTGGTGAATTTTTTAATTTGAGGTGGTGAACTTCTCGAGGTGGTGATCGCATTGTTTCAAATATCAGCCTCCCGCCTCCTCCCATTGAGGTTCCACAACCCTTGTTCCACCCGTGTTTCTTCCGAGGCTAGGTGTGGCTGTTGTCTCTAGTAGTGTGTGACTGCCATCGCCTTGAGTGCGGTTAAACTACAATCGCTCCTTGTAAGTACTGTTAGGGACCATCAACCATTTACAATGGCCGCAACCAGGATTTTGTGCAGACCCACTACTTTCCTTTCTTAGCAGTAGTTACATCGTGTAGTCTAACCGCACTCAAAGGGATAGCTCCTGCAACGCCATTCCAATGGCATCAGTGCGTATGGCTTGGATGGCTGGCAAGGATTGGGCAGTGGGGAACCACCTGCCTGGTACGGATTAGTTGTGCATGAGTACGGATAACTACGTAGCAAGCTTTGCCGTGGCATGTGTCTTCTGAAGAATGATGGATGCTGAAACCCACGAAGACCCTGCTAGCTACAATAGCTGACTGTAGACGTCCAACACCACTATAGAGTGAGAGTGCAGTCGCGTTCATACCGTCTACTTCACACAAAGGTCGGTGCCAACCTTGGGTCAAGTATCGCATAATGACACTCGCCCATCTCTCCACTAGTGATCGTCCTCCATATAGATGGCCTTAAAACATGCTTTAGAAAGCCACAGATGAGAAGAAAGCTCACGCATATGAACATGTTCATGTAACGCCAAACGCTAAATCACGACTCCGAGGCGCCGCCCGCTTTACGCTCGCTTTCTCTACCATGATACCATTAACTCCCCTTTCCATCAAAGAAAAATGAGCAACCTAGACAGCAATGAGGGTCGGGTCAAAGAAAATCAAGAATCTTAACCGTCGATAGCCTACCAGTCCACCCACTCACACAACACGCATAGCCCCCTGATACTACCTCGGCCCCGTGTAATGTTTGACGATCCAAGGGTGTGGGGGTACATCTTTCAGAGGGAGTCGTTTCGTCGGATCCAGGACAAGAAGCTGCGTTGTGATACAAGTCAGAAGGGAGGGAAAGTCGGATCGACCTGGAGGGAGAAGGGGGCGGGACACACATACCGAGTGTACGAAGTCCTTGGCTTCGGGAGAGACAGATGGAGGAAGTGGCTTCATGTCATTCCTTACAACTCTTCTCCGTGTCATGACCTGGCTGTCCTCAAACGGGGCCTCGCCGGTGAGGAACTCATAGGTCAAGACTCCGAGCGCCCACTGGTCCACCGCCTTTGTGTACCTGGCGTTGCTGGAAGTCAGCATCTCCGGGGGCAGGTAGTCGAGGTCCCGCACAGCGTGTCCCGCCGGTCGCTGGGGGCGTGCACGCTGTAGCCGAAGTCGGACAGCTTCAGCTCCCCGTGGAGGCCGACGAGGATGTTTTCGGGCTTGATGTCGCGGTGCATGATGTTCTTGCCGTGCATGTAGCTCAGTGCCTCCGCCACCTGGGCCGCATATTTTGCGGCCCGGGGCTCCTCAAACCGGCCTTCCAGCCTCAGGGACTTGTACACCTCGCCCCCGGGGCGTACTCCAGGATGAGGAAGATGCGCCGGGAGTCGTGGAACCAGTTGTAGAACCCGATGATGCCCGGCCGCCGAAGATTGCTGTGGACCTCGATCTCGCGTCTGATGTGTTTCTCGCAGTTTTCCTTCAATATGTCCGCTTTATGCAGGAACTTCAACGCGCAAACAAAGCCGGAAGAGCGGTGTCTGGCAAGATAAACGCGCCCGAATTTGCCCTTGTCGAGGGGCTTCCCGATCTCAAACATGCCGAGGTGCAGATCATGGGACTTTTGGGGAGGTCGACTCCCATTGCTCGTCGTCGCCTTTGTCGTCAGCTCGTGGGGGGAAGCTCTGGGATGTATTCGAAGAAGGGCTGGCGGTGGTGGCATATGGGCCTTTGGACGGCTCAGGGGCAGCAGACATGCATGCCTGGGGATCTGGGAGACCCTCTCTGGCCTAACTACGCCTACATGTGTCGCCGTGATAGCCATTGTGGACATCATTTCAAAGCCCACATTTCCCAGGGAGGGGAGAGAAGACTAAAATCACTCGCTTGCGGGAAAGGACCGAATTGCGATAATGAAAGTTTGACGGGTTTCAAAGCTGGTGGTATCGCACCTGGAATCTGGGGTGTTTGGCATCGCTCCATGCCATGGCGGGTTGTCCGGACAACACTAGCCTCGTCGTTGGGTTCCTCAACAGCGTCCCCACAATTGTTCCCAAACTCCCGGGTCCAGCTGGAGATCTCCTTCTCCCTTAGTTCAGAGTCTACATGCTCCATAGATCAGAAAAACATCATCACCACTGGTATCAACCATTAGCAATTGGCCACGGCGGTCTGTCCAGTAGCCACAAATCATACCCCTTGAATCAAGGCCTTTTGTCCGTCCGTCGTTAAACTTCCACATATCTTTAGAGTTTCGTCCTTGCCTCTTTGCCTTGTCTCCTTATTCCTTTTGCATAATTCTTTAATTCTTTGTTGTCGTCTTTGTGCTTCATTTACTGGCCGGGTTTGCCCGCGCCTTTGGGGGCCTAAAGGTCGCACAATAGTCCTTGTTGCAACACGGTAGTACTCTACTTTTCAGGAGGTGGAATGGTCCCTTCCATACGCTGATGGTTGTTGCATAAATTGAGGAGTCCCCTCCTCTTCAGTCCCTGCTTTCACATCCTGTCCCAATGCAATCAACCACCTGACGCCAACGATTATCTCTGCATTTCTTCTCCTTTTCCTTGATTAAATACCGTACAGGAAACCCAGGTCCCGCTGACTTGATAGCAATCGTCCTTTAAGAGCCTCAACCCTTCCTCTTCGTCCATCATTTGCAAACATGACGGTTGTTTCGGAGGTCTCCGCCAATGTCTCCCAGCCGATTGGGGACGCAATGGATCTTGACCACCAGGTCTGTCTCTCCACACCGGTTGTGGAGGTAACAGACGCCGATGGGGACATCCAAATGGTGGACTATTTAGAGGAAATCCCAGTCGGGATTAGAATCGACTCGGACGCTAGCTCTGTTTCCCAGGGTTCATCAACGGAGGAGCTCGAGGCACGCCAGCGTGGACTGGCCGCTCGGTCTCAAGAGATTTTCGTTCCCGGCTACCTCAGCGTCCCGGCGGATGCCCATGCATACGGTAAAATCGACACGGTCAAGTACACCGTCGAGGTAAAGTACAACACTGACATCAAGCACTCAGGTGCTTTCTGTCACGTGTGCTCTTCACCTGTGTGAGGATTAGGCCAGTCTCCCCAATACTGAATGTCGGAGGTAGGTTCCAAGGCAGGCTCCGAGGTAAGCTACACGATTTTGGATTAGGCACGTATACATAGCACGGCTGTCGGCATCCACGATACACACGATTATTCCGGGCAGGACTTCATGGTTCAGTCATTTTAATGTTCAATACTCTCTCGTCTTCTTTGTCTCTTCGATATGCATCTGTGCTCGTTCAAAGCCATCGGCGATGTTTACATTCCAAGTCTATTCACCTATCATCTGTGTCTCGTGTCCAGACAGGGGCAATGGAGGGTCGATCTCTGCAGAAGATAGCCCGCTAACAAGCTTGTCCTGGAAGTCACGTGGGATGCAAATCAACAAATTTCCCCTTGTGATTGCATGAGTTCAGAGAGGGCAAGCCAGGGGCAGGGAGATGGAACTCGCCGCCAAACTACCTATTAGTCTAACTCTGCTAGTATTCCCTACACAATATTGTTCATCTCATCTGGCCAAGCACTGTGGTCGTCTCCAGCGCCGTATCTGTTAGGCAAGACACCAGCCAAACTCCTGCTTTTAAAGCAAGCATACGGCCGTTCCGTATTTCGACCGGAATTATGTGAATGAATTGACTGTTGATACTGGCCTACCATACCGATCGGCATCCCAACTCGAACGCGAAAACCCATAAAATGGCAGAAGCATTAATCCAAAACTTACGCTCTGCGCCATTTTGCGGTCGTTTCTCTATCTCGGTTTATTGCATGTTGTTTTAGATCTCAGTCCATTTGCCCCGAAGCAGCGACGGGAGGCCCACCTACTGAACAGTTGGGCCAAAAAACGGCCCAGGCAAAGCCGGGCTCACCTTACGGGAAACTCTATCTGGTCTGATACCGCTAAGACTCGGTGTGACATGGCACTATGGCGGCTTCCATCATGAGGGATATAAGTTGTGGAATCAGAACAAACCGACAAGCTTCTTCACCCTGCACGGTCGCTGGCAGGCTGGCCGTCCCCTGCAAAGACGGCAGCGGGATGCCGACTACCTAACCTACGAAACTCTGTTACTGAGCTCTTTTCTGACTGGCGAATAAATATCTCAACCCCCCTCCCACTTCCTTCTTCCCTAAGCCCAACAGCTGCCTCCCTCTCTTTCTTGACCGCCGATTCTCCCACGCTTTCTGCAGCATCTCCCACGCACCACTCCGACTTTTCCCTCATGCTTTCCTATATTTGGCTTTTGTCACAGGTCACGGCTGAGCTGCTAGCGCGGTCCTCTGTGCCGGCCTGCCAACGCACAGATGCATGAAAAGAGACCTAGAGAGGGAGATGACGCGCAAAAAAGGCCGACGTCAAGCACCACTTACTCCGTACGTCTCCAACTTAGGTAGCCAACAGTGCGAAATCTTCCCCATCCAGATGCCCCGGGACCCTGGCCATGACTTGCAGCCGCTACCCCCCCTGCCCTGCTATATTCCCCGTCGGCAACCTATATCGAACCAGACAGACATAACCACAGAGACACACGATGAAGCACACGACAAACGCGACCATGTTCCCACCGCATACCCCATAGCCGCGGCACTCCGCGTAGTACGTTCCCACGGGCGGACGGCACCGGACGACGGAAGAGGTACTCTGGGGAAGGAAGGAACAAAGACTGAAGGGGGTGTGGAGAGGAATCGTGTCTGCCTGCTGCCTGCCTACCTCCTTGAGGTACCTACGTACCTTTCTTGAAGGATGGACTGACGTGGGTTGGACGAATCGGCTCCTGCAGGAACACCGTTGCCCTGCATATAACGTATCGAAAGAAAGCTTCTGAGTTGCGGGGAAGCAAGGGAAGAGTTGCAGTAGAAAAGAAGGAGAAGTAGGGGACAGAGACGAAAAAAAAAACACCCCGTCACCGCCATCGTTGTCCCCGCTATCTCGTCAGCTCTGGCGCCAACACCGATGACCCGAGGCAAGCCGGCAAATCCAACCACCAACGACCGACCCCGCAGGAAGAAAGGAAGCCGGCATGACTCCGAACGGACACGAGAAAACTCTCTTGGCTTCATCAAGGCGCAGGTACGCAGTAAAGACACGGGCCCGGGCTATGGAGGAGAAAATAGCACCTTACGCTCAGTCGCCCACCATGCAAGGTAATGATGATGTCGATCAAGACCCCCTTTTCTTTTGTCTCCGTTTGACACGCCTGTCTCGCGATGGTTCCAAGTGATTTTTTTTTTAATTTTAAAGATTTTTTATTGGTTCCTCATTTATCTGCTTGTTCTTTCCATTCTCGGTTACGCCATTTCACACCGTCCATTCCATCTGTCACACCAATCCACATCGTGGGAAAAAGAAGACTCCCCTCCAGCGTGAAGCTCCATCCATCCGTCCAATCCATCCAGAAGAGAAAAGTTTCCAAATCCCAATCGCCGCCCGCATTGCCATGCCGAAAACCCCACCATGCTAGCCAAGATGCTATTCGTCCCAAGATTGGATCCAAGCTTTTTCCAGCCTTTGATAACACCACACCCCGATATACCTAAACAATGAGTCCTACCCGCTATGCACACAAAGAATATGCTCCAGAGGCAAGTTCCTCCAATAGGGGTCGATGAAGTGGCGGTCATCGGCTTGGGCATCGGGTTCCTAGAAACCAGAAGCCGTCCGGTTGACTCTGGGGAATGGGACAGGCTGAAGCAGGGCTGGAAGGAAGCGGTGGAAAGAACCACAGGGTCTGCAATGGGGGAGAGGAGGGTCTCCGTTTGGCTGTGAAGCGCATGTCTATGAGAGTTTGTAGTGACAAGCAATCTCATTTCACAACGTTTTGGAAGACATCGTCTTAGGCCCCTAGCGTTGTCCCCGCTTGTGCGTGCGTGTGCCGTGTTGCCAGCACGCAAGTTGCAAACTGCAAACTGCAAAGTTCCAAACCCCGAGTCTCCCTGCCCTGCCTGCCTATCGACAAACCCCGCCCCGGAGTTTCTTTCACAGACCAACAAGCCCGCTCTCTACCAAAACAGGAACAACACCGGTTTTTTGTGGTTGCAAGAAGCCGAAAGTACGCCGCCCGGAAGTCCCGGGCTCTGAAATGAAAGAACAGATACGATGGAAATAGCTCTGGAGGAAACGCTAAGCATTGAAAAGGAGAAACATTGGCAAACAGGAGGATATATGAGACGTCATCAGGAAAATGAGAAGAAAAATAAATAACAGCGTAACATGGTAAGAGGTACGTCTTTCCTTTTTTTTGGTTTCTTGCTTTCATCATCAGGTATCCGAAACTACCGTCAGAAAGTATCGGGAGGGATAGATGCCATTGCGGGAGAGATGAATGGCGAGAATAGCAAGAAATGAGGCAATATATGCACAGAGAAACGGATATATACTTCACGGGCGAAAGGGGGAAGCGTGCGCGTGGGAAAAGTAGGGAACACAATGCACGGCAGCGAGTAAGCTCTCCGTACCCGCCTTACCGAAACCCCGAGAGTCGCCTACGACTCCCAGAACAGGTTGTTGGGGTCGGTGGCGTCGGAGACAGCCGGCAGGCCCTGGCTGTAGTCCCCCATCCAGAAGAGCGGGTCGTCGGCAAAGGACGCGCTGGCGGCCAGCGTCGCCTCCTTGGGCAGCTTGGCGAACTCGTCCTCGCCGAAGCTGAGCGACGCGGCGGCGGCGGCAGCAGCGGTGGTGGCACCGAGGTCCGTGCCCCCTCCTCCGCCGCCGCTGTGCGGGGGCGAGATGCCAAAGTGCCCGCCGGGGGCGCCGAACGCGCCTGAGACGTCGAAGTCGTCGGCGCTGCTGGGGCCCAGGAAGTCCTCCACCTCGGAGACGTCTCCGCTCGTGGTCGTGGTCAGAGTCGGGGCCTGCTCGGAGCCGTTGAACTCGAAGGCGCCGCCGCCGCTGCCGCCATAGCTCTGCGCCTGCCCGTAGCTGCTGGGGGTGAAGGAGTCGCCGCCGCCGCCGTTGGAGGGCGGGGCGGCGGCGCCCCCTCTGCTGCCGCTGCCGAAGTCGAGGCCGTCGTAGTGGCTCCAGTCGACCGAGGCGGCGCTCAGCCCCGCGCTGAACATGGGCTGCTCCGCGTCCGAGAGGTTGCCGAACATGTCGAAGCCGTTGGCCTGGTAGCGCGGGTACTCGATCGCGGAGAGGTCGAGGGGGGGGAGCTGGCCGTTGAGCTGGGCGAACGACGAGGGGGACGACGAGGAGCCCGTCATGAGCGGCGACGTCTTCTCCGACCTCACCCTCCGCGTGGGACCTGGCTCACGGCCCGCAGTGGCGCCTCTGGCGGAGGACTCGCCACCGCTGGCGGCAAGGCTCCCCGCCGTGTGCATCGAGTTGACCCGCTTTAGCGGGTAAGGCTCGCACTTGGACTTGGCCGTTTTGTAGGTCGGCTTGTGCCGCCCGTTCTCGTCAAAGCTGAGCATGCTATCAGAGTGGATCGTGTTGGCCCTTCTCCTGCTGCGGGGGGGGGCAGCTTTGCTGGCTGCGCCCCCGCTGGACGCCCTAGAGGTCCTGCTCGTGGTCGTCGTATCCTGTTCATCCGAATCAGATTCTGGCACCGGGTCCAGAGAAGGGGCCTCCTTCTTGTGTGAGCAGGTGCAGCGACCGCCATGGTTGCAGCAGCAGCTGTCTGTAGCCGGGGAAGGCGGGATTCCAGTCAGCCAGTCAGTTTTCCCTCATGCCCCATCGCATAGCGCGAGAAGGAAGACCCAAAAATAACCTACCCCTGTGGCCTTCCACCGCCGTCTTCAAGTGCGCGCACTTGTGGGACTTCTCGCCGCAGTCGCACTTGACATGGGACGCCCTCGACTTGCGCATTGTGCGACAGTGGTGACATTGTGACACGGGCCGGCCTTTCTTGTTGATGTGCTGTAGTGGGCGATCTGCAGTGTGGGGAGGGGGGTCGAGGCGAATGGTCAGTCAAAGGAACACGAACATAGGTATACCAAGAACCTATCGGGACGGTGCTACTGTAATTGAGCCAGGCGGTAGTTGAGATTGCGGGCAAACATATTTTTCGGCGATTCGGCACGCCGTTCCCTTGGGCGGATGCTGCTGGGGAGCAAGCGCCCCAAACCTGAAATTTGAATGCCCAGCAAACCGACCCCGCGGTGTGTGCACTAGGGAGATGTGTGTAGTCCTGCATGCTCGTTCGTGCGTGCTTGCAGAATTGTGCTGGGAGGGGGGAGGGGTGCCAATCTTCCGGGACACATGGGCTCAGGGGGGGAAAAGTTGGGGAAACCGGCGAATGTCGCTCACTTACCCGCATGCTGGCAGTTGCTGACACGATGGCCCCGAACGCAGGCCTCGCAGGCCCATTTCTCGCCGTCGATAATCATGTTGGCTGACTGTAGACCTCCCAGTCGAGAGAGGAGGGGAGAAGGAGTTTGGAAATGTGCGTGGCGAAGAGCAACACGGAAAATTTTGTCGCCTTTGCCCAAAGTTGTTCCTCTTCAAGGGTTTGGGGCGCTGATTTGTGGTCCTGTTACAGACCGTGTCAATGGTTGCCGCAGGTCGGAGCTTCGGATGGGGCAAGGGTGTGTCCAGCGGGCAGCCGGCGGTTTGGCGGCGGTTTTGGGGTGCACGAGACTACCGTCAGCAACGGAAGGTGCTGGAAAGGCTGATGATGTGATGTACGTAGACGGAATGCACCATGAGGTTTGGAAACAAAGGCGTCTGATGGATGAAACTAGGAAAACCAACTGCTCAAAGAACGCTCCACGGGGTATATAGCCGAAAAAAAGAATTTAAAAAGTGAAGATGCATGCAGGATACTCCGATTGATGCCAACGCCTAACTTGAATATCAAAGACCAAG
The DNA here is from genome assembly GCA_003049395.1 of Pseudohalonectria lignicola. Taxonomy (NCBI): domain Eukaryota; kingdom Fungi; phylum Ascomycota; class Sordariomycetes; order Magnaporthales; family Ophioceraceae; genus Pseudohalonectria; species Pseudohalonectria lignicola. Next base: position 28,371 of record PYSP01000342.1, read on the forward strand.
GATTGAGTGGAGATTTTGTCCTAAGGAGAGCCTTTTTAGGGCTTGGGTTTTGTCTGTTTGATGTGTAAAGTCGGGCCGGGTGAAGTGCGGTTTGACTTGCTCGCGGTTGCGGTTGCGGTTTATAGACGCCGGGCGACCAGAAATGTGGTGAGTGCGGATGGGTGACTTTCAGGAGTCAGGGACCGGGACAAGGCGGCGGTTTGAACCTCTAGTATATGAATCGAATGCTGCGGTACGGGTTTAGGTTATGTTCCGCCAGTGGGATCGTGGGCTCGTGGCTCGTGGCTCGTGGGCCTGTCGTGGGGTTCCTGGACTCGTGGCCCTCGGTCTGTTTGCTGCTCTAAGAGAGGCCTTGCGCCGCGTTGCAGTGATGATGACCGTCTAGATATTGTATGCTTGATGGGGAAGGGGGGGTGTGGGTGCAGTGAATTTTTTTGACTGGAGGCTTTGGTGTAAGTCGCCGGCAAAAATGGCAAGTGCAGCGGGCTTGACTCGTTTGCGGACCGACTGTCAACTGGGAGGGACCACTCAACTACCACTCAAGGCAGGAGACCGAAACAGGATGTGTGACAACCGTTGAGACAAGGCGATGGTCGGAAGTGAGAAAAGAGAGCCAGGAAATGATATTCAGGTAGTGGACAAAGCAAGGAGCATTTGCTGCTTTGGTTGCTCCTTTCGGTATTTTTCGTCGTCTCTTTTTTTGGGCACCGCCGTTTCTTTGCCGTTGGCTCCAGTTCCCGTTTCTGTGCGTCTGGCTCTCTGACGTCGGATCTTCTGTGTTGTGTTGCGTCGGAGATGCTTCGCCTGCTGTTGGATCGATGCTAAGAACCGAGCATCTTATGTAAGAGGCTGGGGACCTTGTGCAAGCGCAAGTACAGCAACGGTGTCACGGCCGCCCAAGCCTCAAGTCAATGTTGGAACCAAGAGGGGAACAGACTGAAAGAGTTGAGTCTCGCAAGAGAAGAACGAGATGCAAAAAGCGAGCAAAGTGCCAAAGGTGAGAAAGGCACAAGAGCTAAGAGGCAGGAGACAACCTAGAGGCGAGGAGGCCAGGAGAGAGACAAGGCGGTGCTTTGGATGGAGGGACGGTGGGTTCTTTTAATGCCGTTTTGGAAGTATGGCATGTGTGGATGTATGGACAAAGAAAACTCTGGGTTACAAGTCAGGCTAGTCGAGGAAATCGTCTTGCCCACCTACCCACGACCATTCTAAAATAATACAAAGATGTCAGAGACTGGTTCGCAAATGGCAAATGGCAAAATGACGGAAGCACGGTTTGGTTGCTTGGTGAAAGTACATTTGCGTGACCTCGGACCTGAAGGCTTGACACGAGCCATAAGTAGTAACTCCTAGGTTCTCTGCTCTGCCTCAACGATACGGAGCTGGGTTTGGCACCCACCCAGGAGGACTGCTGTTGAGGGTCGGGTGCGGGTATGATCGATGTGGGCTGCTCCTCGGGGCCAGTAGGAGATGGGCTAAGATTGCCAGGGTCTAGGGTGCCCAATTTGGACTAGAGTGTGGGCAAGGTGGGATACTTGCAGCTACCTTGACGTTCTCGAGGGTGGGATGTCAGGCCTATTAGCCACCTTTTGAACTTTGAACTTTGAACTTTGGGGATAGTCTCTTGGAACCGATCCATACGCTGCATGCTGTTAATTCGCATGCAGAAGAACTTGCCCACAGGGCAGAGCAGGCATCTACGTAGGCAGGGAGGTAGGCAGCTAGATGCACCAGCACCGAAAACAGGGTTGACCAGCAGCAACGAATCGCTGCTGGCTGTTGTTACTGCGAGAGGTACCTTCCATGTTAGCTTGGGATGATGCATCTTTGAGGACGAGAGCAACAAAGTCCACTGAAGCCCCCTTGCTCTGTTCCATCCACCTTGCATCGCACCATCAGCCATTCTGCCAAGTGCCAACAACAGCTCCCAAGCTCACCCCCCATCCTGCTAAAACCTGCCCCAATAGGCGGGCGGGTGGATGGGTCGGCTACAATGAACGGCTACAATATCTACTCTGTGTTGAGGGCCGTGGGATAACTCGGGAGGTACCTAGGTGAGCTATGATGTTTTGGAGACTGATCTTCCATATGTCGAGAAGTCAAATGCATATTGCGCAGACCTCGTGTCATTTGGCACGAGCTGGCGCTTATAGGCACCGCCAAATGGCAAGATGGTGTGGTAGATGCCTGCCTTCCATTCACTTCAGCCCTCTACAACTTCCACCCCACGGGACCCTGACTTGCCCGCGTAGCATATACATGGCTTATACTAACCTCCCTTATGTTTTCCGAGGCTTTCAAGTATCGTCCCACGGCTTTTGAGCCCACTGTATTTCGAGATCAAGTCGAGGCTGCTGGTGGAACTTGTGTCCGTGCGGTTAACATCACTGGAGCCTACTACATACCCACCACTAGGTCTGCAATTTCAGCGCTCCATTCAGGGCCGCTTGCAGTGAAGATTGATGTGGTGTACGTACTGCCTCATCGTGTGGAGACCCGTGGGTAGGCGATTCTCGAAGGTCCATTTACCAGCAGTACTAGACCTGGTGGTTATATGGGGAAGTAGGTAGGGGTGCTTGTTCGTCGCCTCAGAGGGTACTCGAGCTGCTAACAATGGAATATTGAGAGGAACTTTGGAGGCAGGTCCTGCCCCAGTGTTAAACAGGACAGGAACGGTTTTACCCTGGCAAGCCTGCCAGACCCACTTCCCTCCTAATGTACGATGCGCTGCGTTAGCCCCTACGCGATGTATGGAAGGGACTGCAGCTGCTGTCCCTGCTGATTCCGAAGCAGTTCCGTCTCCAACACCCCTGTATGAGCCCCTCCATCTAGGTACAGAGTACGATGCTAGCCCGCCCGGCGTTTCAACCTTTGCTCGCAGTAGGGAAGTGTAATTCAGAGCTTCCACCGAGCCTGAACCGGGTACACCCATTGATATTTGGGACGCTGAAAAAAATTACATTCCCACCCACACAGCCTGCCTAGCACCTGCGAGCCACCACCAGCCGTCGACGCCTTCTCCGAAGAGCCAGTCAGAGCTATGATCGATATCCTTTTGCAGCATCTGCCAGTGCAGACTTTTCCTCCTCCTTCTAGTTGTCATGAACGGATTTTTCAGTTGACACATTAGGACAGATCTATCAGATGAAGCACGAGATCCAGTCCCAACGCAGCGCATCTAAGATTTGGTTGTGCAATCCGGAGAAGACGAGGCTCTTTCGGGTTGAGGGTGCGGCCATAGTGCCCTCAATACAGCCACTCGCTGATGCTGTGTCTTTAGTTGCTGGGTCTTGCAGTATCAAGCGCATGTGTCCGATGTCAAATGTCAAATGTTCGAGTGCTCGACGATGCATGAGAGCGGAACTTTTAAAGTCTTTTCTTCTTTTTTCCTTGCAAGAGACTTCATGCCTGCTTGTGACATTTTATGCGCTGTTGTCCCAAGATCTACTTATACAAATTCAAGTCTCATGAGAGAGACACCCGTCCAGCCGGCGGCCAGTCTTCGGCGAGCATCCCGCCATGGAGCCGATACTGTCGCCGACAACCGCAGGGGTCCAACCGTGGAGGGCTCTTTGTTTGTGTGCGGATAGTGACTACCTAGTAGATGACGAAAGCCAGAGAAAACTTAGTAATGCCTAGCCAATAGGCACACCAGTATCTTCCAACCTGGTCCAGGAAGCTTGAGCCCACTGCCTGACCGCCCATTCCCGCTCTTCTCGAGACTTGCCTGTGTAAGGACAGGAGGTGCCATGACCAAACTGGGTGCTCCCAAGCCACTAGACTCTCCTTCCCCAAGTCTTTAGAGCATGAAGCAATGATGTGCTCGCTTGGCATATCGAAGAACGCATCAATACCTCACCGTTCTAAACTGGGGTGGGCAGTGCGGAGAAAGACAAAAAAATGTTAAACACACGGTAGCTATAGTTCAAAATGGAGGCTTATCAGAGCTGAGATGTCACCCGAGGGTGATGTACATACGCAAGCGCGTGCTGCCAAAATCGGTAGCTCCAACATAAAACACCCTACGGGTACCGAACTAAGTGAGGTAATCATTTGGAACAGCCACTTGCACAAAACATTGGCTTTCAGCTTTCCGTGAAGTCAGTACGTCTCAACAAACTTGAGAGCCGGGAACTCCATAATACGTAGTCCTAAGAAGTCCATAGTAGGATTAACCTGGGAGATTCGATTCGGATGTGGGCAATGCCAGTTGGTATCCTTCGTGTCTTCGACCTGCTGCAGTACCGGCGCACCATCGGGGAGGGGCTCAGGGGCAGCCCTGAATCCCCTAACGAGGGCTCTCCAGGCACGAATTCAAAGGGGAATGAGCTTCTGACAAAATCCAGAATGTAATTCATCCCACCCGCGATATGACGAGGACTGGTGGTAATGGCCCGTCGGTGTGTGAACGGCCAACTGCCCGATGAATGGCGAATGAAAGTGCCCACCGTCTCCGCTTCAGCTGCAGGCGCCGGATGGAGCATTTCAGATTCATGACACTGGGCGGGCCTCTGGCTAACTGACTGGATAGTGCGTTCCTTTTTCTGATTTCTGATTTCTGATTTCTCAATTTCCCAATTTCTCCAACATGAACTATTTGTCGGTTGGCGTTGTTGCGACATTAAGCGCTGGCGGAATGCTTTTGGAAAACAGACGGGCTGCACCCGCCATTTGTCCGCCCATAAAAATATCAAACTGCGGCTGCCATTGGGTAGGTGTCCATGGATCCTCTGCCGGCAAATTCCTTGAGAATCTGTGGGAGTCTGGGAGAGAACGGGGAGACTTACCTAACCTACGGCGTCCCCCGAATGCCGCCAAATCAACTTTGCAACCCCCCCAAGGGCCAGGTGTTGAAAATTTTCTCCCATGTCCATGCAGGACGCAGTGCAGAACTGCAGACGGGATGGCCTAGAGGCTAGACGCCAGCGACCCGCGCCCTCTGGCAGTCTACGTAGTAGTTCCTCTGCCCACTGGACCCGTTGGCTGCTGCGTCCTTTCTCAGCCTTTTTGCCTGTTGTCACTGACGTCCCATGTCGCTTGTAACCTCTCACATATTATTCCCCTTTCGGCAACTCGACTCATTCTCACTGGCCTGTCGCCTGCGGCAGTCGGTCACACTTTCCAACATTCCAACCTTCCCCAGCTGGAGGTGGCGTAACATCGAGCTTCCCCCCAGCATGAGGAGTGCCATCCATTGAGGTTGCACATTTTCGGTCAGCTTCCTTGCCTACCTACCTAGGCGGATTAGATGCTGATGTCGCAGGTTCTCGTCAGGAGGTTGAGGTTGAGATCTAGAATCGAAGTTGAGGGGCTCAATCGTCTGTGCTAGTCTAGCAGGTATGCATCACAGTCATATAGTCTTGTCGGGCTCTACGTGTCGGGCTCTACGTGTACACTTGTACACGTGTGCCCCCCAATACAAAGACCTATTCCCGTCTACTTTCGCACACCCTAAATCTAATATCGGCACAGCGGTGACCATCCTTTTTTCAGCCTCTGCCTCGAGAAGCTGCCTCGGGGAGCTTCACCTGGTAGGACACACTTTACAGCATCCGCCACAGAACCTGCAAACTGCATCTACCTTATCCGCGTTCATAACCGCGGATTGCCGAAGATGGTGAGCCAGGCGGAAAGAGTCTGGGCGCCTTTGGATCTTTTGGAATTCTTTAGAGCGAGCCCACCAGAGTCTGGTCTGGGCCGCCGATGAGGCAGCCAGGTATTGTTTCATTCACCAAGGGAGTTTCTGGCTTTTTCTCTGACGGGCCATGGAACGACGACTGCCATCCGAAGTATAATTGTGGGCGGGTATGTCCCCCTCGTGCCTTCAACGCTGCTGCTCGTCCCTCCGAGAAGTGCCAGAAGTGCCTCCCCCCCCAAACAAAAAAAGTGCAATTTCCTCTGCACAGAATTCGCAATGCCGATTCCGTTGCAGGCTCTTGGCCATTTCAGTGCCACCCGGAGACTGCACTCGCAATCTTTCACTCTGTGCCGTCGAGACATCCATCCCACTCAGCTTAGTAGCAGCACTGTGAACACCGGACAGCGAACGGCGATCAAGGAATTGCGAAGTGCGAGGTGCGGGAACGTCTCACAGAGTTTGCAGGCGGTGAATGTCTCATCTCACCAAAGTCACCCACAAGGCCGACAGGAGGCAGGTGGCCGGCTACGGGCGGGTCCAGCTTGTGCAATTGAGCCTGAGATGGGTTCGGGACACCCAAACACCCAACTGCAGTCTGCACAAAGTGGCATCCGTCAGCCCCGTAGCCTGCCACAGCAGGCCCGGAATCCTGAAATGACCCCCCTTCCCGAGTCTTGGTTTGTGTGTTTGTGTGTGGGAAACCGGGAAGAATCGGCCACCCTTCATACGCCATCAGTATCCCCAACTGGTTCGGTTGTCAGCCGCGGATGGCTAACCCGAGCTCAGGATGGACAGGTCGCGGGCATCGGCCACTACCGACTGACACCTTTTATTTTCTCTCTTTTTTTTTCTCTTTTCGCAGTAGGATTCATTGACGAATCCATTTCTTTTTTCTTGTGAAGCTGGGCAGACGCTGCCGCGCTGAGAATCGACTTTGGCACTCGCTCTTTGCCTGGGGTATGACCAGTTGCAAGTCGTGCCGCCCTCCACGCCAAGTCCGCTGTCTACCGAGGAAGGCTTGTAACACACACGCCAAGGCCGTACAGACTGCATCGATGCTCTTATCCGCATATCATCGCCACAACCTATCCGATCATCGCCAGCTAGACAACTACTGGTGGTTACTTGGACGGCTAATAATGATGCCTGGCAGAACGAGAGCGGCCCCAAGCGCCCGCCTGTGTCTCCAACTGAAAGGCTGTGGGGTGAGTGGCCTCCAACCGGCTCCGTTGTAAGTACGTACCTCCACCACGTAGTGAGTAATAGTAGCAAGGTACGGAGTACCAACGAGAAGCGGGACAAGCACACCCCCACGATTTCCTTTCCCAAGGATGCTTGCCCTGCCACCTCGCGCGACATTCTTCCGCACTAAATTTGTCCGTCCAACTAATAACGAGGCGAGGGAGGTTCGTTGGACAACGGCCGTCCGTGGCAGCTCATATAAGAGATTCTCGTCAAAGGTCACCAAAGAGAGCAACCAATATCCCCGACAGCTTCCGGCGAAATGGCGGCCCTTCACCCAAGAAGGTAGATCTCACTTTGGAGGTAGAAGACGCCTCCCGGTGACGGCCACGTCCTCATCAGAGATATCCCGGAGAGGGCAGTGATAATTAGGGCCATCCTGCGCTGTTCCGAGATGATGTGAGTAACTGAATACTAGGACTAGGCCTCTCTGGATATGCCTAGGATGGGTTCTCCCCCTCCCTGACGTATTATCCCAGTACATCAATATGGGATGTTCAGCATGTCAGCGCCTTCAATGGATTGGGCCAAGCCGAAGTCAGTATTGAATTATTGGTGCCTTCAAGCTTTCCCGTCCAGGCGGGCGAAAGGTAGGCATGGGTGGGTGTATCTGGGATGGAGGGATCGGCTCAGCAGTCTCAGCCTGTGATTCGCCAGGCACCCCGAAAATTTGACGGGACCCGTCGAAATCGATCTGGCTTGTCATACCCTTCTCCCGGGCTTCCATTCATCCTTCTAGAAGGCCTTAACCCGATTCATTTACACACATCCCGCATTCCCTTCTGTCATCTGAGTCAAGGACCACGTCAGTCAGCCGCGGAAAGCGCCTTATTCAGTAATGAACAAACAGATGGCAGCATGAGCCCCTGACCGGCCCGCCGCCAGCTGTACTACTCCTTTCTTCTCTCCTTTGCGTCATTCCACCCGTCGGTCAGTCCTTCTGTCCACCCCAACCTAAGACCCAACCTTGAGAGGCGAGCGGCTATGGACGCTTCTAACTCGGTCTGTGCTGGCCTTGGATTGTGCCATGGAGCTTGTCATGGTTGTGTAGCGCTTCCGAAAGCGGCCTTGTGCAGCAGTTGGTCGGTGGTAGGCTACCTATGTATCTGGCAGCCCATTTATTACACAGTAGGTCCAGTGCCGGATATTGGGCTGCGATGACTGGTTGGTTCTGTAAACCAGAGAGCAGAGTGATGCAAGGCCTGCAGCAGGCACGCGGGGAGAATCCTGGAGGAAAAGGAGGGGCTAAAAACCCTTGGGGTCGACCTGGTCGACCTCAGTTGCACACTCCCCTTGGTTACCTTGGCCATTCAAACTACACTACGTAGTTAGATCTTCAAGATCATGCAGGCGTGTTTTGTGACAGCTTTTGGTCATATTTCGTTTTCCTTAATTGGGTACCCGAGGAGGAGGGTTTACTAAGAGGCAACACCAAGCAGCCAGCTACCCATCAAGCAGTCCCCTTGCATCAACCATCAATCGTCGAGCAGCCATAAGCCATCTCCATCGCCATCGGCCGTTCTATGTTTCGCCCAAGACCGGCAAAAGCTCCCATCGCAATGACGTTCCCTGTCCCTCATGCGATCGCCCGCAATGCATGCCAGTGTGGTTCGAATGGAGAGCTCTAAAGCTGGCCTGCATGGAGCTTACGAGCCGTGCCAGCGGCCTGCGTTAGCGCCAAAAAGGAGGCCCTTCGAAGAAACAGAAAATTTCACCTTTGTTCACGTTTAAACTCGTGCCGTCACAACTCGGATGGCGCTATTGGGTGACCCCCACACCACCCACGTCAAACTCCCATCCACCTCGACCACCAAACATCCAGCTCCCAGCAACAAAGACCATACACTACTGCCTTACTTGGACCAACTTGGACGCCTCCGGTATAGCCAAGAGACTAGCTGTATGAAAATGGTGCGCTGCAGTTTCTCAGCATCTTGGTGTGCTACTTCCAGGGCGTCTGCCTGCACCATGCCGGTGTTACACCAGCCTGCGGCATGCCCGTGTCTCCTCACATTCCCTACAAAGACGGGGCTTCTTCTGGCCGATGGTAGCTTTGATGATAGCTCTGTTGCTAGCTCCAATGAAGCTGTCAAGAAGAGTCAAGACAAGGAGCTGTAGTCGTCGAGCGGGGACAAAGTTTGCTAGGATAGATGTGTTTCGGTCTTCACCGAGTCCATCACCTGCCAACGCAATTTGCCATTTGCCAGCTAGCCTGAACACAACAAGACAGCTAATGTAGACCGAAAAGCTCGAAAGGTCCTCTCTCGCGCAGCGTCACACCGCTTCACGAGAAATGCAGACAAGCAGCAGACGAGACTGTCGTGTCTTAGGCTGAGCCCACACTCGCTGGCTGCAACATCATGCAAATGAGGGCTGAGCAGTCTGTACGGAGTACGGAGTAGTCTCTTGATCTTCTTTTTTCTGCCGCCCGGGGTTTTTTTTGGTTCTCTTCCTTCTTCAGGCAGATCCTGGGCTGATGACGTGAAAAGAAATTTCTTCATCTTACGTCGTATTTTCTCACCAGTCTCGATTTGCTTTCTTTTCTTTTGTTAGCTTTTCTTGTTTCATTTCCTTCCCAGCCCTCAACCCTCACACAGTTAGCTCCCAGGCAGAACCCACCCGGAGCTACTCCGCCCTATTGAGGAGGAGTCCGGACGGGGCAGGGCTGACAATGTTACGGCACGGAGGCTGCTTGGGCGGCCGACCCTCTTGCCCGGCCATACCGCTTGCGTGGAAGAGTTTCGCAAGGGGCTACCAAACATCACAGGACAGACACGAATTACATGATGACCGTCGGAAGGCTCTGCTGATTAGCGGCCGATCACCAAGTGGCGAGGGACGGGGGACTGCGATGGACAGACAAATTACGAATCGCCTTTCTCTCACCCCCCTTCTCTTGGCTGCAACTGTGTCATCGTTGCTTTGCCAGTGTCGTGGCCAGCAGGGAACCATTTGTTACACGTTTCACACCGTGCACGGTACTAGTGCCATTTCGCAAAAGCCGTCATCCCAATGGCGGACGGGCTCGTGGCATGCCGTCGCAGAGTCTTTGATGAAGGTAGCAAGATAGTCCAGTCCCTCTCCGCCCCCTTGACGGTGGTCCGGCAGTGCAGGTCATACGTCAACCGCCGAGGTTTGCCTCGCGCCGCAACAGCACCTCGTGCGCGCGCGAGAGAGAGAGAGAGAGAG
>PYSP01000343.1:0-37733 GCA_003049395.1 Pseudohalonectria lignicola
CCCCCCTAGAGTTCAGTACAACATGTAGATCAAATAACAGTTATAAAAGAATGGGATGTGAGAATGTGAAGCAACCATCTCTCTGATAGCTTCATGATCTTAACGCCAATGAGATGCATCGCGATCTGTTCGATAGGCACAGATAATTATGGCAAAACTGCCAAAAGCCCCGCCCTCCCCGCATTGTATAGAAGCTGAAGAGACTGCAGAGGCTCAATTCTCCGCACTTGGACCAAACCCCGCCTTTTAGTCCCTGATCCCAACTTCAACGCGATCCTCAGGGGTAAGCACGATGAGGAGGCACTGTTTGTTCAAAATGATATAAAAACCCTGAGCTTCGATTGAAGTGGTCAATCAGTTGGCTGCCATGCCTGGGGTCTCTCACCTGCAGTCATTTGGTCAGAATGCCGGTGCTTCCGCTCTAGAAAGGCCTCGGGCAAGCACTTGACCGTCCATCTTCGACTGTTCATCTCCTCGTTCTTTACAAACACCAACTGACGCACCAGGCATGGATTGGTAGTGCTATTGTCCAGGGAGCGGCTACCAGTCCTAAAGAAACCAAGACCCAAGCGATCGCCATCCAGCCAAAGAATGGCCATGCAAAAGAAGTCGAAGGAGTAAGGCCGGCCGAAAAGCAAAACCTCTCAGTCACCACATAATATATTCTTTTCCTCGACAGCAATCGTCGCTACTTTTCGTGTCCTCGTTTTATCCGACAAAAACCCTGCGCATACCGGATCTCATCAAGATACAACCCCCGCTCTAGATATCTCACAAAGCCGAAAATAGCACCTCGCGCGTCCTCAGAGCCTTGAGCCGCGAGTGAAGAGTTTCTCCAGGCAGCTTCGTGTATCATCAAATAATCCTCCACGTCTGCCCTGCGCATTCCATGCACAAGCAGCCTTGGCAACGTTGATCCACACGGGCGCGGCCTCACAATATCGAAAGTCCGCCCCCTCAAAAAAAACCTTTCATTTACCCTATCCTCATCCCGTCCCCGCGCATATTGTCCGCTTCTCCTGGCGTCTGCTCGTGGTCTTCATCACCATTTCGTTTCTTTTTGTGTATCAACAGAGTCGTGTGGGAATCGTCCATCCATCATCCGTCATCGGCATCGACACCGAAAATGCCCCATCACGAAAAGTACGAAAACCCCAACATCCCAAGCGAGACAATACTTCATTCACCCAGAGCCCAAACAGTCGTCGGCATGATCCCCATTTAGATTCTGGCATCGAGGCGTGAAAAAGAAGAGACAATAAAAGCAGGAGGGAAAAGAAGTGTAAGAAGCCACCGCTTACCCGTCGAAGAGAGATGGGGTGAGTCGATAACCGACATCGTGATGGCTCCAAACCCCAGAACATCGCATCCCATCAGGGCCAAACAGCCCCCCATTACCACCGTGAAAATGGAGTTCAACAAATGTGCAAACGCCATAAAACCAGAAAGACAGAGCATCCCTCCCAGGAGACAAACATCGTGCGTGCGCCGGCGGCGGAGATAGTCCCGTAGAACCAAGGCCGAACAAATCAGAAGGTCCAAGCAAGGTCAGATCGTGAGGCAAGGTCAAAAAAAAAAGAAGCACAAAACGATAACAACCATCCCGTAAATTTTGACTTTTTGACCATGGTATCCCAGGCATCGTATGACGGGGCTCAACCAGGGTTTTGTCCCCTTGTTTCCCCATCTCTGCCAGATATCAATAAAGATACCACCGTATTGTTACTGACAACAAGAACCGGCGGATGAAGAGAACAAGAGAAGTCGAGTCCGCTGGTGGAAAACAGTTGTTTGTTGGGGGCAGTAACGAGCACGATCTGGAAACCCTAATCCGCACCACCCAGAACCGGAGGCGTGCCATACAAATCGAATGGCTTCCCCCCACGGGCGCCAGAGCTCACGTATGCAGGAGACGCAGAAGAAAGGGGATAAATAAACGCAGGTTTCCAACCCTGGTTTTGAGCCCTGGCGACAAGAGAGCCACTGATAAAACTTGGGATTTGATGATCGACGACGAAGCGCGATAAACCAGATACTTGGTAGCGACGCAGCCATGATCTGGTCCTCGCCGCTGAGGAGCGATATGGGTCATGTCGTGTGATGTGCGCGCGTGGTTGTTTGTGTGTTGTGCGGTGTATATACAGATGGAAGATTTGCTGGACAGATACAGGCAAGGAGTGACGCCCGTGGAAGTAAATCGAGGAATGAAATGTAATAAAGCCGCCTCTATCAGAGTGTTCTGGGTATCGTTGTCATCCATGGTCGTTTTTTCGTCGGTGGTGTGTTAGAAAGTTTGAGGCGGCCAACAGGCAGGTACGTAACGCGTTGAAGAAATGAAATATGAACAGCCCCAGTATGGTCTGTTCGAGCAACCAGAAAGCGGCAAAGGTAGTTGGTCGTTGCTGGTGGTTGCCAGTAACATCCAGCCAGTCCGTCAATGGACAAAGTGGAGTTGTTCCTCAACAGTATGGTCTAATCGCAAGCGATGACCGATTTCTCAGCCCGTGCTCGCATGTGGCCGGCGTGGTGCTCAAGACAGGTCGCCATGAGGTTGGTGATGGGCCAGACGGCGGCCTTGCTGAGCATGTATGCCGTGACGCGCAGTATCTTTGCCGCATAGCCCACCTGCTCGCCCATCTGCAGCACGCTGCCGCCGCCGTTGTTGACTGCGTCGAGGTTCATCTTCATCTCGGCGCCGCTGAGGACCTCCTGGATCTTCCTGAGCAGCTTGACATCCTCCTCCTCCAGCAGCATGATGGCCGGCACTTGGGCCAGGTCGACCTCATCCTGGCCGAGGATGTTGAGATACTTGCCGATCCGGTCCTGCAGCGTGGCAACCCACTCCGCAAGGACCTGCGAGCAGTCAAAGGCGCACATGGCCGACTGCAGGGGGAGCTCCCGGCTAGTGAAGTCGGCAAAGGTGACTCCGAGCCTATCCGACATGGAGAGGGAGTCGGCTGCGTAGAAGGCCGCCTTGCGCAGGTGCTTTTCCCTTCTGGACGTCGACCGGTTCGACGAGTTATGGCTCGGGCCACCCTGACCCTGTCCTTGTGTCTGAGGCTGGGTCTGACTTTGGGGCATCGTAGGCGGGAACTTGGCAGAGGCAAACTCTGGGGAGGACGACTGGGTGGGTGGCGAGTCGATGAAGACTGAGCTGGAGCCCGAAGTCTCCGAGGGATCCGTCACGGCCGACTCTGCGTTGGATGCGGGCGAGTGTCCGGCGTGTTGCACGATCTCGCTGCCCCGCGCCAGCTCCTCGGCCAGGCCGTCCCAGTCACGCTGCCAGAACTTCTCCTTGGTCCTCGACATGTTCACAAACAACCGCACATAGGCAAGGTCCAGGAGGGGGATCGCATCGGCCGAAAGCGGGCCCATGTCGAACGGGTTTGGCCGCTCCAAGCTGTGGTGCGGATTGCTCGCCCAGGCCGCCTGCCACGCCTTGAGGGCGGGCTCGATATGCCGGTGCATCTTCTCCGTCTCCTCGTTCGTCCAGACCTTGTTGTGGTGCCGCTGCCGAGTCTCCCAGATGTAATTGTGCAGCGCATTGATCAGGATCAAACAGCCAAAAGTACTCGGTTTCAGATCGCTGACGGGGAGCTCGCCGCGGCTAATGACTGAACCGAACGCCTGGTGGGGGCTATTAAGGGAAAGATGCTGCCGGTCATTCGAACGGAGGAGCTCCCCCAAAGCCTCATGGAACGTCATCCGGTTGTGGTTCGCCGCCGCGACTCCGCCCTTGGCAAGGAAGGCCGTGGCGCTCTCGGCAGAGAAGAACTCTTCATCGCAGGGGAGGTCGAGGAGGATCTCCAAGTTCGTCAGCGCCGGTGTGTGGTTATACGCCGACACAAGGAGACTGGACAGGATGAAGATGGTGTATAGTGTCCGCTTCCGCTCCTCCATGGCCTTCCACCTCAACCACTCGGCCTGTTCCTCAACATCGGCCTGGACCCCATTGCTGCCGCCCCAGCCGCCCTCAATGCCTTCCATCTGGTGGCCCTGCTGGCTCTGACCCGGCTCCATCCTGCATGGCCGGAGAAGCTCAGCTCCACGTGCGAGGCTCACTAGAGCGGCCGAGTGTGTGGACGCGATCTCACCAGCCCGCTTCTCCCCGCAGTTGTGGCCGTAGACAACATTCAGCAGCATGGCCTGGACAAGCCACAGGGGAGTCTCAACCGTGTCTTCCACCGACTGGCCCTGACCATTGGGCTCCGGCACGGGGATCCGCCGGAAATCCGCCTTCCGCACGTTTGCCTTCCTCCTCTCGTCCAGGTAGAGCTGGATCATCTTTTTGGCCATCTCGAACAAACTCCCGGACTGCTCGCGCTCCATCTCATACAGAGCTCCGATTGCGGCCATGGAGAGAATCAGGCAGCCGCTGCCGCCCACAGGGTTGCTCCGCCCGTTGGCAAGGTTTGCCGGGATCTCGAAGGACATGGTGGGGACGTGCAGAAACGGCAGGTGCGGGTGGAAGTAGCGTAGATACGCGCCAACGTACCGCTGCAGATCCTGGGTAGTGGGGAGATGATGTTCGGGGCCCGCTGTGGACGAGGGACTGACGGTGGAGTTGGGCTGGGTCGCTTTCCCGTGGGCCGCCTTGTTGTTGGCTGTGGTGGTGCCGAAGGAATACCTACGTCCGCCAAAGGGGGAGTACTGAGAGGAGGCCGCGGAGGACAATGCACCTAGGATGGCGTTTCTTGTGGAATCAGTGATAGTCGATACGGGTGAGGATCCATGATTGTTACTACCATTCATCGAGGAGGGGGTCTCCGGACCGGCACTAAAGGCGAGCGCATGCGTCAGGTTCTGAGTGGTTATCCCGGACAGCACAGACGGGCTGAGCGAGCTCAGGGATGGGGGCGGAGTCGCGAAGTACACATCGCTCATGCCCTTCTGGCCGTGTGATGGCGGTTGAGGCGAGACAGGCGCCCCGTTCATAAGGTCGGGAAAAACGGCGCTCGACAGGTCGAAACCGAATGTGTTGTGGCTGTTTATCTGCGGAGGGCCCATCAACGACGGCTGGAAGAAGGAGCTTGAACCGACCGACGTCACGGCAGGGTGGTTGGATCCGTCCAGCATCACGTCGCTGATCCCGCTCTGGCTGGTGGTGCTGATGGCCGACGGGGAGGAGCCGTCGACAGCGTGCTCGTGAGGCCCGCCGAAGGACATCTGATGGTCAAACCCGCTTAACCAGTCGAAGCTGTCGTCCAGAGGCCCGGCGGTGGTCAGGTCCGGTAGGCCATGAGAAAAGGGAGACGTCGGGTCGAGGGCCATCGACTGCGGCGAGCCGCTGTAGTGCAGCGCGTTCGGGTTTATGGTGGACCCTGGGCCGAAGAGCAGGCCCTCGAAGTCAAACTCGTTGTGGAACGCCGCCATTGGAGGAGCGGTGCGCAAGCCATTGGTGTAAGGATCGAACCCGCCGATGCCGTGCGTCTCTAACTTGGGGAGGCCATGAGCAAGCCCCCGCTGCCCCATGGCGGACGCCATCCCCGCAAACGGGTGCTCCATGCCGTGGCCGTGCATGGGCAGTCCGATCAGGCTTGGGTGCCGGCTATGTGTATGGTGTGCCTGGGGCATGCCCCGCGCGACAGAGGCATTGGCGGCGGCAATCATAGACATGGCCGCGCCATCCACATGGCTAATGGTGTTCGCTCGCGGTCGCATGGCAGCGACGCCGCCCGGGGCGGAAACCGTGGTGCTGGCAATGCTGTTCTTGCGGGCGCGACTCCCACCAGGCACTGCGCCGCTAGCGCTCTCGCGACGGTTGCGCGGTCGGGAGGACGGGGTTGTGGTCTGGTGTAATTTCTGCTGGTGGCGCAGGAGCAGGTCCCGCCTGGCAAAGCACCGTGTGCACTCCGGGCATTCGAACGGTTTCTCCTTCGTGTGCGACCGCTCATGGCGCTTCAGGTGCTCTAGCCGGGCAAACGACCTCTGACATGTCCCGCAGACGTGAGGTCGAGGCTTGTCGGTCTTAGGAGGAGGGAAATTGGCAGGTGTCTTGGTATTGACCGTGATCGAGGAAGCTATGAGTGCAGCCGACGGGAACTCTTGTCAGTAGCTGGAGCTGGATTCATCATGCAGCAAGCCGCCACCATGCAGCAGCAGCAGAGCAGCCGAGCAGCAGTTGGTGCGGGCCAGTGAGGTGGAGACAATAGGACAGCGAAGAAAGCGAGTCTTTCTCACCAGGATCGTCTGCACCGCCAGCACCAGGAGCAATGGCTGTACCAGTAGTCGGTGGCGGCGAGTCGCTCATTGCCGAGGGCGCCGGATCCGCGGGAGAGCCGGCATCGGTCAGGGAAGCAGCCATAGTCGGTGGATGGGGTTTCCAGACGACCTCAAGCTTAAAGAATTACGACTTCAGTTGGACAGACCTCTGGGACTTGACTGGAGGATTGGGAACACTGAGTGGGCCAAAAGAGGCCGATAGAGGGAGGAGCGAGCAAAAGGGCAATCGGAAACGACGGGCGACACAGCGGGCAAGTTATGTGGCAAGGTGAGAGCGATGGCGCCGGCTCTGCTGGGGAGGGAGAAGGGAAGAAGACAAGAGGGAATTGGGCGACGAGGCCGACAAGAGCATGCTATTTTCTATACAGCAGCAACTCAATTGTTTGGCTGGTCTGTCAACGCTCTTCGGTCCCTGGAGGAAGGGATTCCAACTCGCTCTGAAGGTACGGTGCGGTGCGTAGGGTAGGAGGTAGAGAGTAAAGAGGTAGAGCGGTTGGTAGGTGGTAGGTAGGAAGGTTAGGGAAGTGGGAGGCGTGAGAAGGAGTGGTGGTGGGCTGGACCAGAAACTGAAGGGACAAGAACACCTTGAAGCTCTGTCATGTCCACTGCTTACCTTAGGTACGGTCGTCACCTCTTGTGTTGTGTGAGTGCAAGTGGACACCATGTGGAGGCAAGCACTGGAGGCAAAATTAGGAGGGACGGCGACACAGTGCGAATAAAATTGCGTTACACCTAGCGTATCCATACTGCGTATGGCTGCACTTGGTAAGAACAAGGGGGGGGCCAGCCCAGGGCCAGGGCCAGGAACTGAAGAACCAGGATCAGGGCAAGATGGAGCCAGAAGAGTCGCACTACGATTTTGAATGGAGAGTCGACAGTTCCATTTTCACATCTTGCGCTCCGAGTATTGCCCGATGAAAGCCACCACATCAAACCAACCAGCTCCGCCGGAAGCCCACCGATGGCAAGCGTCGTCCTTTCTATTTAAGACGGCAGCCTGTAGGAATGTTTCATGAACTACCCCGATATGGAGTCTTGCTCAGTTGATGCGCCATGGCCAGAACTCAGCAGCTGTTGCATTTGGTCGTTGAGAAGTCGTCCAGAGTCGTACATTTTCGGAGCAAGTCTGCAGGCCACCGAAATCTCCCATCCTGTCTCAGGCTCTCAGGTGCCATGACAGGCAGGGATGCGAGTGGTACCCACCGCGTACTGTGTATTGTATAGTGACTAATGGCTTGCACAGCAGCCCCAGTTTCCACAGTGGGAAGCCGGGGGCGATACGTGATCCTGGCGTCCACGTCGCACGGAGCGCCTGTACTGGTACCTAATCCTGAACCATAGTCCAGAGTACACAGCCCGCGGCCCATGTTGCAGGCGGTTCGTGATGGCCGTCGGTAGTGGCTTCACTAGCCAGGCATTGAGAATTTTAGAATGTACTCGGCGGGCAAGCGCCAGGTGGTGTTGGTTTGGTTTGCACCTGTTTGTTTGGCAGCGGTTAGGATCTTATTCTGTCCGTGTGTCGTCGGCGAGTATCTCGACCCGTCCGAATCTTCGCTGAAGGACAGAATCAAGATGTGATGCCTACCACTCGTAAGTAAGGCAATAATCCGAGGCTTTAAGAAACGGAAGAACTTACTACGTACAGCCCAGGTAGGGTCACTTCCAGTCCGTGGAGCAATCAGACCGGTCTTTCGGTGCTTCTTTTTCCAGCCCGCTGACTTCCGTGCTCAGGACAGAAAGAACCACCCTCGTCAAGTGCGGTCACCCTGCTTGTTCATGTGGTTGTCAATGCTATTATCCCTTCTATTGCAGCACCTGGACCTTGGCACTTCGCTTCCGCCTTCACAAGCATGGCATCTTCCGATTCTTTGCTCCAGGATGCAAATTGAGTTTGCTTGACACTTGTGCAAATGCAGAGGCCGTGGCGTGACCCTTCCTGCGACCTACCTTGCCCTAGGCACTAGGCTGTCGCTGTCGGACAGTGAAACCCAACAGTTTCCGAGCAGCTGCCCTAGCGGGTAACTGACAGCGTGATAGGGCAAATGAGACGGGCACACAACGGCGATGGAGGTTCCAAAGTTATTTACTACCTACTCCAGGTTCCTGGATACCATAAGTTATTCAACGGCCCCTTCCAGGCCCTTGAAACCACGATATACTTGCAGAATAATGTGCGCCTTAGTTTACGCAGTATCCGTTCGTGGTTCGTAATGTGCTCCGTACCTATCCGTCAGAATTTAAGAAGTCCAAAGTCCAAACATCTCAATCCCCAAGACCCCAACTCCTCGGGCCCTCTGTTCCCCATGCGTCAGTGGACCCTTCGGGCCGTAGGTCTGGTCTCCTTGACGGCTTCGGTATGATGTTTGGATTGATGTTCTACTATGGCGGGGTTTCGTGTACCCATGCCCCGTAAGTGTTATGTTATATTTCCGCTTCCGTTTCATTACTCGACTGTTTCTCGTCGAGTGTAGGAGCTCATGCCACCGGGTCACTCATGTCAGTGATCTTCACAGCGCAGCCTCTTCCTTGGGATCCTCGGTCATTCTGCAGCAACGTACTGTGGTGTATCTTTTGCTTGCATATCCATGTGGTCCAGACTCAGGTGTCCCACTCAAGCCACTTCATTATCCAAGCCAAACGCAGATTCCACCTGAGGAAGAGTTGTAGTGTATCAGTACAGCGTAAGAGCTCGATGAAGATCCCTTGTCTTGATGGTCTTGACGGATTTGACCTGGAAGGATGCCCAGGGCGCAGGGTTACGGACACTACTACACACTGCTGCAGCGAACAGACCCGCTGATTGATCAGTCTCACCGGGCCTGCCTATTTACGGCCTAGCGCTCCTGCAAAAAGCTGTGAGCTTTGGTGGGCCCCTGCACGATAGTGCCAACGGTAACCTCCACATCTAACGACCACAGTGCAGACCCGTGCACAGTGTGGGAGCTGCCGCGTTCACCAAATGCAATAGCCTTGCTCCCATCTAGTAGTACGTTAGCGCGCCGCAGAGGCTGGTGTATCAAGTAAGTTCAGTACTTAGTACTAGTGGATCACTGCGTAACTTCACCCTCATGAAGGGTGCATCCATTTCCATCGGGCTGTAAACCTCCTTTGTCGGCATGGCAGGCTCATTGTAGCTTCCAGATATTTCTATTTGATGTTTTCAGAAGAAAGGCTTTCATGGGAGAAAGGCACCTATCGGTATGATCGCACCCCTCCTCGCAGGTCCAAGTTAGTTGTGAGGGGCACCTGTCCATCTCTCCACTCGTGCTGCCCTTAGGGCCAGGGTTAATTTGTTCTTCTCCCTGTGAAATGTGGACACAACTCTCTGGCAGCACCTCAGGCAATACCGGATGCCGCCCTCCTTTAATCAATCTCACCCGGCCAGCCTCTGAAGGATGTCGCACTTAACAGTACGGATAGCAAGTGAGGAATTGCAGCCACCACTGGACTCACTCCCTGAACCACCAATCGTGCGAGCAAGTACAATTGAAAGCAGGTAGCTTCCATCTGTTGGCCTCCATGCTTGGGTGAGGCCACATTTGCTACGGCATGATGAGTGACAGAACTGCAGAGACGTAGCGTAGTGGATACGACCGCTCTTCCGCTACATCCGGCCGTTCTCGACAAATTGTCGAACGGAGCCGTTTGGCCTTTATTTCAAGGTGATCTTCCTTGTGTGCCGAAACCCTCTCTAGCATGCACGTCCATTCCACCACAATATGCAGTGGGACGAGAGCTCCCGTCTGTGTGGAAGCAGCCATGCCCTGTGCTTCATTGCGTCCTAGACTCCTAACTGGTCTGCCACAGTCGATGTACCATCCTAGGCTCCGAGGGGTGGGCGTCGTGTGTGTCAACCTCCGCCAGCACCTTGCACTTTGGAGCTTGAACAAATGACCGACAGGGCCGCCTGCAGCCATCCTCCATCCCGGCAAGCCGAGCTAGGTTTATGTTTCAGGCCGTGGTCGACTTGAAAGGAGCCTGGCAGAGCGAGGGGAGGCCCTGCTAGAGCTTCCAAGCTCTGCTGCACAATCCATTCTCAGTCCATGTTCGCCGTTCGGCGCCAGATGAATGGATATTGCGGCCCCGTGGGCGTCTCCAAGACCGGGACAGTTATAGCATACGGTACCTTCGTAGGCGACCCACGCACTGTCGTGAACCTAAAGTATCCTCCCGATAGCCCTCCGTCGCTTTACCTTGCCACGATGAAAAGGGCACGCAGACGCAGGATGGATTTGAATCCCTTCCAATTTGGACCCTGCCACAGGTATGCATCCAAGACGTAGAGGGTTAAGAGGCAAGAAATGCTCCCCCTGTCCTATCCTCCGTGAACCGTGTGTTGCTTCGTAGAGTGATATATCTACCTACATTTTGTAGGGTTGGTCGTTTCTCCCACCATGCTTGGGCGAGGTGCACGTCCCCAACTCCCCATACCGATTTCCCTTTGTGATCGATCACCATCAGGTTGTCCCCCGGACTCTTGAGCCAGGCAAGACATTGGGATTTACGCAGTACTGCTATTAATAATTCGAAACGACACATCCGTAGACCTCTACGTACCTAAGTTCCCCGAACCCTGGCCAGGCCAGGGCTTCTGACGCCTGGGTTAGCGGGCCAGTGTGCGCATCCACAATCTGTACTGTAGCAGGGTTTCTAGTCACGTTAGATACTTAGCGCCAACGCCCCCACCTCACTACCTACACCAAACAAGCATAACGGGGCTGCTCCTGGTCCAGAGAGCCTCTCGTACATTTTTGAGTCCTGTGCTGTCAGTTAGACTAAGAGTTCGGCAGATGTACTGAACAGATGGCAGCCTAGACTCTCAGTTTCCACCAACCCCCGGAAATATGGGGGTACGTTCCCTGGAGAGGTACGGAAACACGAATCGACATTATTTGTAAATGGTGCGATGGCTCCCTGGACAGGAAACGAACCGAGAACGAGGAAAGGATGGCAAGAAGCGATGGCAATAGTAAGCAATGCAAGTCCAGCCCTTACGGTACGTTTTTGCTGTATTCGGGACCTCGAATGGCAATGCCGGTTACCAACCCGACTTGTACCCTGGGCCTCAGTGGGTGGCACCAAGATATCTTCTGAAGCCTCTCGTTTCTGTATCCTTTCCAATCTCTATATTCCATTTATAATCCTCCCCGAAGCTGCCATTTTTGTTGATTAAGCCTGGGGAGCTGGGATACTTTCCCACGCCTTTGGTTCAAATTTCACCTCATGACATAATCTTTGCCTGGGACTCCTCCCTCCCCCTTTGAAAGGTTACGTTGGCTAGGTAAGGGCACGGCAAGTCTGTTTGCTCTCAAACTACTCGCAGTAGTGGCTCGAAAGTCAGCAGCTACCATAAGGAAATAGAAGCGGACGTAGTAAGTCCGTAAATTTATACGATGTTTCTTATGCTCCTTGTAGGGTATTGGCCGCCATGGTGTCTGGGCGCCGTTGAACATCCGGTGGTCTTCGGCAAGGATGATGAGGGTATGTATGCATGTCCCGGGTGTTCAATGTTCAATATAAAAGCTGGAACGGGCCCAGATTACACGAAAAAAGCAACTAAACGGGACAGTCATCACACAACTAGTTGTGCCAGACACCCTCGTAGTCTTGTACCTGTCTCGCCCACCGACGATCCAATAAATCAGCCACGGCAAATAGCCGCGAAGGCTTCTAGATTGTTCGTCTACCAAACCGCGGGACGGGAGCCGTTGGGATCAACCATCTTGTCACGGTTGTCCATTTACCAATGCGGACGATTGCAGACAAACAGGGACCGCAGCACAAGCAAACAGTAGCTGGATAAGGTACTCGCAGTCCGAATCCCCCAACCTTTGCTCATCTTGCCCGGCTTGCCTTAGGTGAGACTTCTAGGACATTCCGCATGGTAAACTCTGTACGACAAGCTGCCCCAACCGCCGGCCGGTGCACCAACCCCACCACTGATCACCACTTCCGTTCCATCGCGGGGCTGAATGGTGCACTCCTCTTGCTTCCCCAAAGTGCCTGCTTCCCCACGGCAGCGCTTCCTCAGGGACCAACCAGCCACAGCGTACCTGCGTCCCATGCACACACCACAAAACCACAGCACCAAAGCACGAAAGAATGTCTCTATCCGTACGTAGTTCCTAGTCTTCTAATCCAGTATGTTTCAGTTGGGGTTGTTGGGGTTGTTGCCCTTGCTTTATCTCTGCAACCCTGCCGCCGCCCGCCGTAGCTCACAGACAAGCC
This sequence comes from Pseudohalonectria lignicola, assembly GCA_003049395.1. NCBI lineage: Eukaryota > Fungi > Ascomycota > Sordariomycetes > Magnaporthales > Ophioceraceae > Pseudohalonectria > Pseudohalonectria lignicola. The sequence continues at coordinate 12,451 of PYSP01000343.1, forward strand.
TTGAGGTTCCGAAGAAAACATCTCTTGGGATACTACCTACGTAGGTACCTAGGTAGGTAGGTAGGTCAATCAATTGCCTAACACCTTTGCGCAAATGGTTTAATACTGTCAAGATAATCATATTCGACCCCTTAAGCTCCAATCTGCATCATAGATCATCTACCACATGAGCAACCCAACAATGCCCGTCCATTGCTATGTTGGCCCCGGCGAACAAACGGTCTTGGACATTTTCGCCATACACTGTACAAAGACTCCCAAGAATTGATAAATACAGCTGCCTAGCGCCCCCAGATTTGGAGTTCGGACAGTGCGCGAATCCCCAAGATTCTGATCGCAATTTTGACCACAGATGTGCATGTACCGATGGAAGGCGACCTTGGCCCGATACCCTATTGTAAAGCGGCGGCAACTCCTGGCTACGTAAAGCCATTCCTGAAGCTCTTTCTCTCAATTAGTCCTTACGGGGAGGAGTACTCTTCCCGCGCGAACTGTGGCTGCCGCCCAGATTCGAGCCACATCGTCCATTCGCAAGCCGGCCGGCATAAGACATTTGATTGATGCTGGAAACAATATAATGTACTCTAGCTTGCCAGTGATCCCAGCGGGTTCTTCGTCTTCCTGGACCTTCTCTCCTGGAGACGACCAGAGGTACATGTGTTATTTCGAATTTCCCCAGATTGCTTCTCCAAATTTCTCCAAATTGCTCTATTTCCCTTTGCGGCACCCACCACATGCGTGCTAGTGAGGATGTACTTGGATATTATCCAGTCAGGGCAGTCCCCTTCCATGTCCTCGGTCCCTTGGGCCTAGGGAGAGCCATGTAACCCATACCGATGAGGAATTGAGGATGCCAAAACTCCAAAAATGGGCCTCCAGCCGTGGATGTAGCTTCTCTGCAGACGAGGTGAGCTCAGCGTCGGAAGGCCCAGGTAGAACCGGATGTGCGGAAGAGGAAACTAACAGTTAGAGGGTGCAATCAACAATATTCCTTACTTGATATCCCATACCATTGCTCACACCAGGCGGGCACACCGATATGCATGCAAGCATTATCGAATCTCCAACGCGGAGAAAATAACGAGCCAAACGTGCTGGTCCTTGTGGGTTCCGAACTGTCAGACTGAATGGAGACATCTGCGAAAGCAAAAAAGGGTCAGGTGAACAGAATTGCGGGTCCACACCGCCCAACCCCAAGAGAGAAAAAAAAGGAAGAAGAAAAGAGACCGGAGGTACTTTACCCAGTATCGCGTTAGCTCTTATTCCTGGCTTACCTGGGGCCTGCAACAGGAAATTCGCGATTAACATTACAGCACTGCCTATCCTGTGTCGTCTTTTCTAACTTGTTTCGGCTGAATTGCCATAGGCTGCCAGGCGAGCAGCATCCCGAGGATTCCTTCCAGCTACGGGGTTTGTACCTTATGGATAGAATATACGTAGCACAAATCTTGAACCTGTCCACTTACTGGCTTCCTTGGTCTTGGCAGATGTACAGTAGGGAAGAAAACATTCGATCCTCATCCAGCCTTATTCCCTTGCCTCTTTCTTCTAAATTTCCCAACTTCGCATTTCGGTAGCACGCCTATTTCAAGTAAAGCCCGTTTCGATCGTCGTTTTATTCCTGCCGATCATTGATGTAAGAGCTTACGAAGAACGAAGACGCCCGAAGCCACAAATTGACTAACACGTACCTCTTTACACCTCACCTCTACGACCGACTTTGTAGTTAGGCAGTATGTGCATAGAGTGGTTAGTGTCGTCCCTCTTACTCCCCTCGCCGTGCGAGCTTAATAACGAGACCACGCCGACATCTGCCCCTACATCTATACCACGTTAAGTAATCCGGCTCACCCGGTCACAGGAACCAAAACATCTGTAAAGTTATGTGTACCTGCCAGCATATCCCAGCTCTGGCTAACAGATGGCGTGGATTCATCCCTCGATGTCACCCTGAAACTGCGCTCATTGATCAATGGCCAGGTCGCTTGCGCAAGTTGTGGCTCTCCACTCGCACGAGTTGTGGCTCTCCACCGCACGAGTTGAGGCAAGTACTGCGTACGTCCGTGTCATCTGGACATTGACGACTCCGAAGGATCGTTTCCACCAGTCCCGTCGCAGGACTTCAATGCTTGACAGCCAACCACCCCCCTGTCTTTTTCCCCAGACTTCTCCAACCAACGACACGCCGTCCATCCATGCCCGCTATGAAGCGAGACCGCCAATAAATATTTGAACTTCACCCACGCCCCATAAATACATACATGAGCACAGGCCAACGCATCTGCGACAGTCCACAATTCCACGTTGCCATGATTGCCACAATCTCGAATGGAATGTCTTCCTGAGGACTGAGATTACCCAACCCAGAACGTAAAGACCGTAACCCAGCTCTTGGAACGAAAACCCTTCGAAGGGCTAATTTCGATGGGGACGAAGCTGCATCGGGGAATTCAGGGTAGGCCATACTGGCTTGGTTGGTTTCTCGGGTCAATTCCACTGTTTGCCACGGTTTTCAGCGTGTGAAAACTGGTGAAGATGCGGGGGAACCCCTAAGTGCTGCCAAAAGGGTTTCAAACTTAGTAGTACGAATGTGTTTTCAAGAACAGTGGTGGGGCTTTTGGTAGTCTACGGATAACAGCTCCATCTTACAAGTAGAGCAGGCCGCCCAGCAGGCACCCCGTTCGACGGCGTTCGACGGACTGTCAATACTCGGCCGATAAGCGACAGCCGACTACCTAGCCTCCCTGCTTTGGGGTACGGCGTTTCCTGAATATCGGTTTGATGGCGGCTCGGCCACGAAACAAAGATCCGGAATGGGCTCGAAACGGACTGGAATTGGGCCCCGTGATCGACTCCGGCATCCCCTGCGATGCGCTCCCGCCAATATCGTCCCGCCTGCAAGCAATCTAGCAAGGCAACAAGGCCGCCGCTGATCCAGGGGACTCTGGTAATTTGAGAAGCCTGTAATATCTGGCCCAGCTGCTAATAGCTTGTTTCCTCCCATTGCAGAATAGCCCATCGGAGGACGGAGTATAGAAGTAAATGGCCCGTCGACGGTATTAGATGTGTTTCAATTTGCCGCTGCAGCGGGATCGTACGTGCCAATTCATATCCCATACCGAATCTGCTCGCCAACGGCCCAATGGTGTTCACAGTTCAGGTCTCAGGGCGGGTTGGATTAGAGAGAAAGACAAGGAACGACGAACATTGAATGGCGAAAACACTACCCTTTTTCCCTTTTTTCCTGCCTTTTTTTCTTTTCTTTTTGGCTTCATCTTCCTCAGACGACTGAGCTTCAATTGGCGCTTTATTTATGTTGCCTACCTTACTATGCTCCTTGTCAATGTTTGTCCATCTAATTTGGGTCTCGCAAAACGGTCGTGTAATATGCACAGGCTTGAAGTGGTTTCGATGAAGAATTCCAATACGAATGAGACATGCAGTTCTTCCTCAAACGACACGTCTTACAGGCTTTGCCGACGGCAAGATCAAAAGCCGAGGGCTGTTCCATGGGAAGGCAGGTCAACCAGCCAAAGCAACGGAAGGATGCCACCAAATCTGCACATCAATACCACGAGGTCGCCTGCGATCCTTGCGATCCTTCCAACAGGGAGACGATGCGGACCACTATCTGCACAATGATGGTGCCTGGTGTGTTGCAGGCTACCAGCCAATTGAAGCCTTTTCCGGTCCCCATCGCGGCCATCACAGGCGCCTACAACAGAAACCTGACTCGTTAGTCAAGCAGCTCCCAGTGCAGTGAACGGCAGCAGAACGGCAACGGCTAAAACTGTTGAAGCCATTCGCCACTGCCCGTCATGAAGCAGTCTCGTACTTGAATCTCATTGGGCACATACGCCTTTTCCCACCCCACCACGACCCTGATTCTACGGCAGGCTTTAATAGTCTACAGCGTAGAGTAAGTATGGAACCCTCTCTGCCAATCTGCAAACTCTGCACTCAGGCCTGCGCTGTGCGTCGCTGGATGGCCAGTCTCGGCTTGGCCTCCCAAGACCGGACGAAGAAAGCTACTCCACACAGGGAGCTGGAGGACGCCACGATATCAAAACCCGCACCATTCCCACCTCTCGTCCCGTCGGGTGTAGCTTGGATGGAGTAGCCCTCACGATCAAGGAGCGACTTTACCGGTGGGCGCAGCATCCGGGCCTCCGTAAATCATTTGTTCAATGGAGGGAAAGAGGGGAGATATTTCGGCAACAAAATCGCCGACATTTGAGAAGGAACGGCCCATCCCAAGAGACGCCAGTGTTCAAACCAGTGCATCGATCAAATAAATAAAATAAAATAAAAATTGTTGTCATTATTTTTTTGTTCTCCGTCTTCCCTCTTGCTGCCTCTCTTATCTCATACGAGTAGCACCTAACCCTTCTTCCCTCCTCTGCTAGATCACTGCTAGACCGGAAAGGCCACCGGAGAGTCTTGTTCTGTGCAAACCGCCCAACTGCCTTGGCCCGATCGGCACTATGCCTCCACAATGTGGGCTTTTCTCTCAGTCTGATGACCATGCAGCCAGATGTGCTGTTGCCAAGAGAACCCCCGGCACAGTGGGATGCCCTACTGTAGGTGTGGACTCGTCCCTGCTGCACAGTGGTTGGTTCACTCATCACTGGGGTGGGTTTCCAGTTGGTCCCCTCGTAAACGAGGAAAACCTCCCTTTGCTGTTTCCCCCATGATGAGGCTCCCAAATCTCACCCATCACCCTTCTCCAACTTCAGATTATGGAGCCCCGGAGAACCCCCCGCCTGTTCTTGCCCACGCTTCCCCCACATACAGAGAACACGAGGCGGGTGTCATCTATCACATACTCGCCGCCAGCGCCAGTGCCTTAGTGGGGCAGCATGAGATGAAGGAAAAAGTCGAAGGCGGGCGTCCTCGACGGATCGTTGCTGCCGATCCAGTGTTCGAGAGCATACCCCCCATACGTCATGAAGCCTCCCCACCCTACGATGCACACAAGATTCCATGGAAAGCCCCTAATGGCTAGCCTAGTCTAGATGCGTCTGGAAGGGAGCTGCAATCACTCAACGCACTAGCGTAGACAGAACGCCAAGTTCCTCCACCTGTTGATGGACTTGTGAAGGATACTGAAGGAGAATACCAGCCGTACCTATATAATTTCACCGCCTACAGTATCCTCTTATGTGGTACAAATGGACTATTGGAACTATAACACCGGAATTTTGCAACCAAATGGAAGGGAATTCACTGAAGACATGAAGCAACATTAACCGTTCTCAACTCACCAAAGGGGCGTGTTTTACCTTGCTTCTAGCATATGCTCCTAATGGTAAGGTAGTGACAGGGTGAACTCCTATCTGGGCTCTGTGGCCCTTGAAATCAGGTGGTCTTCCCATTCGTGGTGGCCGACTGCCGAAGTCCCATGGTCATATGTGTATATTGTAAGGTTCACTGCTGATACAATCAAGTGCTCGTCTCCAGCTCGATGGCATGGATTCAGTGCTTTGTAAAGCGACCCCTCTTATTAGTAGAGGTTGGCGTTTCTTCTATGCTTGCTCGCAATTGGCGGTAGTAGTTGGAGCTGTGAATGGTATGAAATCACCCTTGGGCGAGTTTCTAGCGATATCTCATATAGATATATATAAGGCCTGCGAGTCTTGTACATGGGCTACGCTCATCCTACAAGGTGAGTGAAGCCTTCTTCAGCCTCCTTTCACAGATCTAGACATGGGGTCGAACGTCGAGAGATTGGCTTCGGCATACGGTATGATAGCTTCAACTAGACTAGCTTGAAAGGCCCAAGTAGAATATCAAAGCTACTGGGGGTCGTTAGAGGAGGGACGCGTAGAATAAGCAGTATGGGCTGAGTACATTTTTGAACCCTAAGGAGGTTTTATAAGCAATATCTGGCCGTCCAAGCTGAGCCTTGTTCGCCTTCCTTTCAGAGTCGCCATGTCTTCCTTGCTTGTCTTCTATGTAGCACAACCTGGAACAATTTCGACTCCCACCTATACGACACAAAGATGTTCTCTGCCCCGTCCCCAGATTTCAACAAGTCAACTTTCAGCAACTGCATCGTGAGAGCTAGAGTGAGCCAAGTCCACGATCTCGCATGGCATTAGTTCCGAACCCACCACATAATTATACTACAGCAACACGCAAGCAATGGTGGCCCTCAGACGTCTGTTCAATGCATTCGCATAGCGGCGTATAGTATCTCTCTACTCATGATGACTAGAAAACACGATGGTCTGTAGTTAGTTGTCCACCACAGAGTATACAGCTGGGGGCCCCATCCACCAGAGAGGCACCGGGACTCGCCCACGAAGTCTCATTCATTGTAGCGCCGATCATCATGTGGTACAGGAGATAAGGGCTAGGAGGTCGGAGTTTGTTGAGATTTCTCCGAAAGAGACATAGACTGCACCACTGTGCCCGCTGGCAGCAAGTGCAACTACCGGCGCCGATCAGAGGCGAAGCTGCGAAGGAGTAGCACCTCACGAGGCAAAAATCAGTGACAAAAACCTGGCTCGCTTGGTCATTGGGTAAGTCTGCGCACAGTCCGGTCGGACATCACCGGTGCACTAAAAACTGAGGCACTCTCAGAGATTGCTAGTGGTACCTCTTCTGCATCTGTCCGACAAAAAAAAATAAGGAGTGCCGGGCTTGATTTGTTAGGGCTCGGTAGGGGTTTGACGAAGTACCTAGGAAGTTCGCATCTGCATTTCTGATTCGCGGTGACCACATAATACCAACGCCAGGATGGACAACGCTATTCCCCAACGGGCACACACCGCATTTGGACCCTGTTCCAGAAAAGCCTGCACGCGTTGGCTGCAGTCTGCTCCAGTGGTCGAATCGGGCGACTCTACCACCTTCTGCTGGTCCTTTTGTGCCTGTTGAGTCCCAACGATAGGCCCCGAGTCTCCATTAGCCGATTCGGACACCCGGATTGGCTCACCATTCCTAGCAGATTGACATTCGTTCGATTACTAGTAGGGAAAACGACGGCTCTTGCACCTCCAGCCCCTGAGTGGCTGATCTAAAAACCTCAACCTGTGGTCGTTTGCGCCTCTGGCTAGCGTCGGCGTCTCGTGGAATGGGGCCTGGTGGGCCACCCAGCATCCCCACTGGTATTTTCTCCCTGTCCGATGACGACGTGGGTGGCAAATGACCACGAGGACCATGTGCCAAGTTCGAAGAATTTTTCTTTCTTCAACGATCAGCTACCACTACTACTAGCCACTTTTGCCCCTTCGGTGCCTGCCCAGTAGCTCTCTTTCCTTTTCGCCTCTCAACCGACTTCGGGAGTCGGCAAATGAGTGTGCACTGGATCGATGCTGCGGCGCGGTCAGATACCTCACCCAGCTCTTGAGTCCGAGGGTCTCAGGTCGTTAAACCGCCAGGGAATTATACCATGGTAGACAGCCAATGCCTTTATTGTTTGCTGCTAGATTCTGATTAGACCGTAGATGAGGCTCTGCCAGTTACTGCGGTCAGGGGTTCAGCACCTCAGGGGTAAAAAAGCTATTAGCATCTAATTACCTACAGTACCTAGTTACCAACCTGTAATGAGGCCCTTAACAACCCAGCCGCCAACTCATCAAAAGCAGAAGTTGCGGATCCAAAAGAATTTCTCAGAGGCTCGGATAGGAATGTGACACACTGTCATCACAGTCCTGCTAAACACATAGGATAGGGAAGCCCATGTGCCTCGAGGTCCCCCAAACCCGGTAATCTGCACGGCGCTTTCGGTGGATTAACTCTGTTTTGAGGCTTCTGCAGCCAATCCAAGAGCAATGGGCCAGCTTAGGTGAACGAGAACTTAGACAACCATTCCCTTAGCACAAAATAGCAAAGGTACCCATTAGTCGGATAGCTGTGCGGGCTGAACCTCGTATAAGGATCGTATCCTTAATTACTAAACCCCCTGCGGTGAAAGCTATGAAGTTAGAAGCATGAGGTTAGCCAGCAAAAAGAGGGGCACATAACGTAGACTTGTGTTGGCGAAGGATATTTTGGACAAGAACCCGTGGCATCCATGAAGACTTGTTCCCGAGAGGGAGTTGTTGGGACCAAGTGAGCGCACATGTGATGTTATCGTAAACTCAGAAGTGATAATTAACGCGGTGCCTTCCTGCAAGTCAGGAGGCACGAATATCTGCCAGGGAATGACCTCGGTACCCTTGTGAAGACATTGTTCCGTTAGGGTGGCCAACCGACTGCCGTTGTTGGGTGCGTGACGTGGAGTTCCTCAGAACAGCGCTTGTTGGTAGAAATCCGTTGTGTTGGCCCTAACCGATTCGCATAAAGCGAGTCGGCGGACAAAGGTATCTAGAACTTAAGGAAGAGTACAAGACTCTCCATATCTGCTCTTTGCTGAGTGAGGCTTTTCCTTCGTGCCTCTCTTTCCTCGATACCAAGACTTGACTGTTCGAATGCAAGTTTCTAATTCGCCTTCATCGTTTCCCTCCTGCTCCGTCCCCTCAGACTCCAGCTATTAAACACTACTTATAATACGCATTCTCTCGCTTCCGAAATGTCTCAGCACTCTCATGATTCCGGGTCTTCCTCGACTTCGAAGGAAGACCGGAAAGTCCAGCTGGAACTGGTTGAAGACGTGCTGAAGGGCAAACTATTACAGCTATCTGCCGCCCTGAAACATAAAAATTTACTCTGGCGATGCTGTGCTTGCAGGGGAGAGAGGCCACTTCCTGCGGATGGGCTGGACGCTATCCCTCTGGTCGGGACGTGAGAATGTCTAGTCCGCCAATGCAAATACAAGAGCTGTTCCAGCTGCGAAGCCGGGCGGATAGAACGGGAGGTAACGAGAACCAGGAGATCAAGTCCAGCTTCCGAGTGATCCATACCTTCCTGGACTTCCATCTCGATCCTTGCGACCACCCGCTTAGGCCCACAGGCTGGCTATGCTGCTGCTGTGGGAATATCAACCTGTTCGACGACGGTATTCGACAGTGCATTGGCGCTGAGGAGGCCCACAACAGGAATATCAAGGGTCAGCGGCGCATCCCCTGCAGACATTGCCTGCTAGTCAACAGGGAGGGAGAACCCTTGAGCTACGTGGACGTCTCGGTCGACTCGCCCCTGAAGGCCATCAGTGGAAGCCCTTTTGAAGTCCTGAAAGATATCCGTGAAGAGTAATACCGAGAGGGTGGGGATGAGGACGATTTTCCCAGGCCAGGGTAGTCGTGACTCCCAGACTTGGCATCGTCACCTATCGACATTCCACTCCTTACCAAGTGGGTAAAACCCCTAATCGATGAAAGCCATATGGAAGCGCTCGAGCACATTGCGGAAACAATATTGTGGCCATGGGAATGGGCTGGTGGCTCGACCACGGGTTTCAATCTCGCGGCCTTGCCCTGTCGTTTGCATGCGAGGCTGCGATGTTGGACCTGGGCGCTCCACGGTGAGTTCAGGCGAGTGAGCATGTGGCTATGGGCTAGGGGCTGGACACTCAGACTCTGAAGACTTAGTTACCATGAACAACTCAAACGTGAGATTCGGATCGATCTTCTCTATGGCCCTTATATTCTGAAGATAACGTAACCGCCTCCAGTAATCTTATCCATACCGCCGAGCGTCCCCTAGCTTTTCCAAGGCGTCTACTCAATGTCTTTATGATGCCTCTGGCAGCAACGAATATGCAAGTATATGAACCTGTGGAATGTTGGGCAGAAACCCCTGCTTGTCCGTGGAATGAGCTAGACTTGGTAGACGAAGCTTGTGTACCTTCAAAAAGGGTTCCATGGTGGATCTTGCTCACAGGTCTAACTGCCTCCAGCATAACGCCCTCGCCGACGTACCTATTCTAGGCACAGATCACCTTCGAAGCTTACATCTATTTAGTACAAGGCTTCGCCTAAATTCGCTCGCGCTCGGGGAAAGGATGGCGTTCGTTTACTATCAGGTTTACCATATTTGAAACCTCGAGCCACCTCTGAGTTGCGATTCAACCCTGCCACCGATCCGATATCCTACTGCTACCTCTGCTACACAACAGGCCAGGGCTGGGCCAGGATGAATTGGCGTGGACGAGCCGTCCAGCTTAATGCAGCATCTGCCAACCCTTCATCCTTCGTTGGTAAGGTGATGTCCCTTTCCCAGTCACTGCCTACTGCAAGCCGTCCGATCCCTGAAGTGTGGGGCCTTGGAATGGTGTCTCGATATCGAATAAGAGGGCAGAGCAAGTTCGAGTGAAGGGATCGGATTCGACTAGAGGCTTTTCTTTCTCTCGAGAGAGCCGCAATTCGTACCACAGTCCCACACACACCAAACTAACAAAGGTCAATAACAGCTTCTCACACGTTGGAGGCATAATATGGGGAGCGAAGGAGGGCTGACTGGAGTAAAGGGAATGTTAAGTGTCTGGTGTTCTGTTTTGTCTTTGGGTACGGACAGAGGGGGACTGGAGACACCTGCTTCCTACGCAGCAAGGCAGAAGCTCAGACTCGGGGGGGCGGCCGGTCAGTGACAGTGGCATTGATCAAAGTGGCACACTTATTAGCATAGAGCCACTGTCCTCGAGCTGACGCTGGTTAGAACCCAGCTCAACCGTACCGAGGTCCTACTTCTGGCTTCTCACAAAATGGTTCGAATGCACTTGGGCCTACGGGAGATACGAAGATGGGAAATTATTCTAGTTGCGGGCGACGACACCTTTCTAGTGTTAAGCGTGAAACATGCACAAGATGGTGTGGGGTTTCAATAAGTGCACCTTGTTATTATGGACGAGGGGATGCCGGCCACTCCTTACGAATGCTTTCCTCCGTTCCCTCTGCGGCTGACGGGGTAACCCTCAGAGTCTCGCACCGTATCAGTGCTGTTGCGGAGAAGGGGAGTACTTATCCAGGGCCCGCAACTTTGGGGGAAAGAACCCTGGCTCCGTCCATCCGTCGGGCCAATTACAATACCTTTTACGCTCTCCTATCATACCAACTTTTACTCTGCATCGGGCAGCCGAATGTATGGTCGGTGCCGATGGTGAATTGAGAACATGTAGTCACAGAAGCACGGCGCAATGCATTAATTGGTCAAAAATGCTCTTTTGTAGGTTTATATCTTATCACACACATTAGGAAGCGCCGACCCATCATGATGCGGTGCTCTCAACACGCCCAGGGATGCTGGCCACCGCCTCCGAGGCTGGATGCCTTCTGGCTATAAAGAGGTCCATGTAGAGAGGGATGAACGCATGGAGTAAAAAAAGCCCCTTCACAAAACTGGGTAGGTAGAGAGCTGGACATCGCCGCAGGCTTCAGTTTTCATCCGCGACCAACCCATAGAAAACCGCGTAGGAAACACCACCCACACTCTCGGCTCTGAATGGCCCAGATCATGATATATATATAAAGACTCTTCGAAGGAAAAAGTCCAATCTATGTATAGACAGTAGGATGAGAGACAGAAAGAGAAAAAAAAGGATGGAATTTGAATTCCAACCAGGCCGGCGTAGCCTCTTCAGATGGTGTACCGGAAGAAGGTGGCGTTGTCGCCCTTGTGGCGCTCAGCGACCCTCTCCTCCTCGGTGTACTCCGAAGGTGGCTTGTGGGTGGCGTCGCGCCTCGCGTTCTCGCGGCGGAGGTAGATGTGCATGAAGATGGACAGGATGCAGGCCATGCCCTGGAGGGCGAGCAGCGCCGAGTGGCCCGAGATGTAGCGGGGGCCGTCCTTCTTGAGGTACAGGTAGGCCGAGATGGTGCCGCCCAAGTTACCGAAGCCGACGTGCATGGCGATGCCAACGCCGCGCTTGAGGGAGCCTCCGATGTTGTTGCCGTTCCAGGCGACACCCTGGGGGACGTTGGGGTAGATGCCCGAGGCGAGGAGGAAGCAGCCGAGGTACTTGACGCCATTGGCGTCGGAGGCGATGAGCAAGACGAGACCAACCATACTGTTTAGGGGCGGAAGAGATCAGCATCAGAATCCTACCTTCCCGGTTGGGCCGGGCAATGTAATTACGGCAGGGGGGAGGCTAGGGAAAAAAAGACTTACGCCATAACCATAAAGCCAATCATGAAGAGACCGCGTTGGCCCAGGCGGTCAGCAGTGTAGCCGGCGGCGATGCAGAAGAAGCAGGCCACAATGTAAGGAGGGACAGTCATGAGCTGGGCGAGCTTGGGGTCCGAGTAGCCGAGGCCGCTGACGATGGTGGGCAGGAAAAGCGAGTACGAGTACAGGCCCGTGTAGACGCCGATGGTGATGACCATATGCACCCAGATCTTCCAGTCCTTAAGCGCGTCCCAGAAATACCGCATGTCGAACTCGTCGGCCAGGGACGAACGGTCCAGCTTGAGGCGGGCCACGACCTCCTTGGACTCCTCCTCGTTGAGGAACTTGGCCGTGTCCGGGTAGTCGTACATGACCTTGTAGGCGACGGCGGCGACCACAAAGGTCAGGATGCCCTCGAGGATGAAGATCCATTGCCAGCCGGAGAGGCCGCCGAGGCCCCGCATCTCCAGGATGCCACGAGCCAGGAGACCGCCGAAAGCACCGGCTGCCGTGGCGGCAGAGAAGAAGATGGCCATGCGAAGACCGCACTCGTGGCGACGGTACCACATAGTGATGCTGGGGGGAAGGACGTGGAGTGTCAGCAGCCCCGAGTCTGTTGGTGGTTCTGGCTTTTCGGTGGGTGGGGTTAAACTCACTAGTACGTGATACCGGGGAAGAGACCACCCTCGGCAATGCCCAGAGCAGCACGGCAGACCATCAAACCGGTGTAGTTGTGAACGATGCCCATGAGCGTGGTGCAGATGGCCCAGACGACCATGATGGAGGGGATCCAGATGGAGGGGCGGAAGCGCTTCATGGCCATGTTGGACGGGACTTCAGCGGCGACGTAGAAGGGGAAGAAGATGGCGAGCGCGTCGTTGTACTGAAAACCCGTCTTGGACAGACCAAGGTCGTCCTCGAGCGTGTCGAGGCGCGCATTGCCGATGTTGGTGCGGTCTAGGAAGGAGAGCAGATAGAGAAAAGACAGGAAAGGAATCAGGTGCAAGTCGATTCGGCGGACCAGCTTCTTGACAGCCTTGCGGTCCCAGCCGGGAATCTCCGGATCCTCGGTGCTGTAGTCGACATGGCCGGTCGTGGGCTTCTCGCTAAGGACTCCTCCCTCGTCCCGCACGCTCGGCGCGGAGCTTGAGCGCTTGTGCTTGAGTTCCTTCGACTCCTGGTCGGAGTGAATCTCGAAAGTCATGGTGGGCAGTGGGGGTTGGGGTGCAACTTGGTCGTGGGTTGGTTGTTGGGGTGCAGGGGAGTGGTGAAGGAAATGGTGAGGAGGAAGTGAGAGATCCTCACGAATACGTCCAAGATGCAGCAAAGGATAGATTGCTATCTGGGCTGTGTATTCCACTCCAAGGAACGGAAAGACCCGAGGCCTGCGAATGGGGAAGAAGGGATGAGGAAGGGGGAAGAAGAAAAAGATGGTGATGTCGAGAAGAGGAGGGAATGTAGATCGTTCCAAGGGAGGGGAGGTGCGGTTGATATAAGAAGATCGTAAGCAAGACCCGTCTACCATGTGCTGTCCCGTGTCTGGGGACCTTGTCTGGGCGCCGTGTGGTGGTGGGCCGACCGGTGGCACAAGACGTACAGACTATTGATTAGCTTGCCTGGCTCGACCACAATCTTGCCTGGATTCGTCTGCAGTCTGATGCGACACTCTCAATTCGGGGTGCAACCACGCAAATCAGTCCTGTGTGGTTTGTGTAAGTAAACATGGACATGTACATGCATGGGGTTTTGGCTGGTGGGGATTTGTCGTGAATGTGAATGAGTGAGCGATCATTGATGCGTTGTGTTAGGTGGGCCACTGCTGGGGCTACCGTTGTTTCTCTTCCTGAGTCCCCTGAGGATCCAACGACGCTAGGCGGAAGGGAAGCTGGGGAAGAAACGGGGGAATGGGGGGGAAATGGGCCAGCGAGGGCACCACCAGCACTGCTAGCAGCAAGCAAAAAAGCCGAGGGCGTTGACGGTTAGAGCACCACTGCTGGCTGGGAAGACCCTGTTCCTACAGCCATTGGCGGCGGTGGAAGCGAGAGGGATCAGGACAATGTGGAAATGACCAGGGAGCAGCAAGTTGTTAGTGGGTGTCTGTGAATTGTGGGTGGCCTTTTCCTACATGAACATGGATCGGGGGCCATCTAGAGTGAATGGTAAGAATTGATGATATTACGGAGCAATGCCTGCAGTACGTACTTAGGTACGTCCTTATAACTACAGGTACTTCCGATGGCCCACTTCACGGAGTACCTCCCACTCCTGGTACGAGGCAGGCAAGTCAGGCAGCAGGGTGTGCAGGGGCGAAGTGATGAAGATGGGAATCTGACATTGGAGGCATTGAATATCCCAGCAAATCTATCCCGCCTATGTCCAGAATGTCCGGCACGCGGTCGCGATGCAGATTGGATGCTGCGAAGTGGAGGGTTACCAAAGATGGTAAGGGAGGTGTCGTGCGCCAAGGCTAAAACTCTCGGCCCTTCTGCCCGGTACTACTCTAGACTGGGTAGTGGGGATGGACAGTACGTAGCTCCGGCCATGAATCCTGAGTACGGATAGGCACGTACTCCGTACTAGTATTACTCTTGGATCCAGTGAATCAAGCCTTCAATTCTCTTGATGACCCGCGGACCTCTGGAATTTTTGGTCCCTTCAGGTACAAGGTCCCTTTGAAGGCACTGGTCTAGAGCGGCAATCGATGGAAAGACGAGAACGGATGAGAAATGACAAGAAATGATCAGGCATGATAAGAATGACAAGACACGGATTGAAACACAAGGTCCGCTAGGCTGGGAATCCGTCAAGACTTGGAAAGGCTAGAACATCCTCAACAATAAAACAACTTGGATCTCAGTTATTGGGGAGCCTCGACGACGCAGCCCAGTTGGTTGTTAACTTCCAAGGCATAGGGACGGTCCTTGTCAGTGATACCGTCCAGCGGGCATTGGTGACAGCTTCCCCTGCTTCCCTTCAGCTCCCAACCCACCAGTCACCACTTCAAACCCCACGACCGCCCACAGGCCACAGCCCCCGTCCTGATAACGGAACGCCTTATGCGTGTCCTCCAAGTCCCTCCAAGCAGTTGGGACGGCTACGTATCTCGACTCGTTTGGAGTCGCCTGTGGACCAGACATTTAGGGGTATCGGGGTGGATAACAGTTTGGACGGCCAACGTTCATCGAGGGGGAGAAACCGAGCAAACGGAAAGGTGTCGACTACTGCTAGTGCTTTTGCTTTTCACGACAAATATAAACTTCGAATGCCACTTTCCGTTATTCTCTGGTGTACCGCTTCCGCTGCTGTAGCTGCTGCTGACATGCAGGTTATTTGGGACACGCTCCGGGCATTGCTCCATTTTAAGACGTGCTAAGAGAAATGTCGTCTTAATGCCTCCCCTGTCTGGTTACTCGACGCATGAAAAATATCGAACGGACTCCATACTGCGTAAGTACAGACTACAGGCCTTTCCGGAGTGGTGCATCATTCGTACCGCAAACCTGGGGTTGTTTCGGGGCCAAGATTTCCAAGACTTGAGACCGAGGACAGCAACTCCCAAGCAGGCGTCCAAGGGTCCCAACGAAGCCTGCTCCAAATAAAATCCCAAGACCCTAAGGAAGCCAAGATGTCCTGGCCGGGGTTCAGTCTCGGCGCTAGCTTGGCGCCGTATTTTGCTGCCCTCTCACTTGCCAGTTCTGCCCCTCCACCACCCTGGCCGAACCATCCACCGACCCCTGCCGGATCGCCAATCTCTGAAAAGAAGCAGGATTCAGCAACGGCTGCCGCTTCGTGCCACGTGTGTCCAGGCAGCCCGGGCAAGCCACCAAGGTGCAGCATCCGCATCGAACGAGGACAGATGATGTCTATGGCGTTTTCGAACCATACAGAGTCGAGCAGTCCCATCCCAAGCGTCCCATCCCTTCTCAGCTGCCGTAGCCGGCAGCCAATGTCAACATCCTTCCGCCCGAGAGGCGCAGCGCTAACCCCCAATCGACTATTCGACATTGGCATTGATGAGTGACCACGACCACCGCCCACGAATATCGACACGGCGGTCGCTGTGGCCAGCCAGGCACGGCAGTCGCCTCGTTGTTTCCTGATACAGTTGAGAGTTACCAACAGCATCCATTTTTGCGGCCTCCATATCACCCGTCTGTCTAGACTGGACAGAATAAGCTTCTGGTGCATATCGCATCATATTTCTTCCACATACTGTCCTCCTGCTAACATGACAGGGAATGGAAATGCTGCGGTGCCACCAATATCCATAGTGGACAAGATACGTACCTCTCAATGAACAAGCCGTCTACACGCGCACTCTGTTAGTACGTACAGATCTGCGTACGGGGAAGGAAGGTAGGTAGGACGCAGAAGGGAAGCGTAGAAGAATCCAGAGTTTCCCGAGTCCCGTTCCAGAACAGGACAATCTGTGGGATCGTCCGCCGTTGGTTAGAGATAGCTCAGACAGCCAAGGACCACCCCAGTTTCCTGCGAGTTTACATGAGAGCCCGCATGTGGCCATATCTCGAGTCCACCAGACTGGACAGGACGTCCCGCCATCTTATTGGCGGCTAAACAGGATATACTGCCCTACCCTATATGGTTTTGTATCCGGCTGAACATGGCGAATCCGAAGAAAGCGAAGCGAACAGGTGCAAACCGCAGGCCCTGGCTTGCTACTGCGTTAGAGCTTCATTTACAGCCCAATCTGTTGGCCCTTGCACACCGACCACAGGAGCCAATGGGCCGTGATTGAATTGCGCTCTCCTTTTGGCGTTTAATGTCCGCGCATCTCATTACTTAACTGGCGTCTGCGCGACATGTTCAATCCCCTATACCATTCCCATTTCTCACTCCTTCCGTATTAGCTCCCACACCGGTCAGGCGACAATTGAGATTGTGTGATCTGACGAGGGTGGCGAGAAAATGGACTGTAGCATATCACTCGCAGCCCGCTGTCTCTGTGAAGTGTCAACAAAATAAGGAGGAATCTTGATTGTTTCTTCAGATTGGATGTGAGATCCCGCCAAGCCCCTCACCTGGGCACATTATGCAACCAGCATGTCAGCTAAAATATTGGCTTGTCAACCGCTTCGCTGAAGGCAGCTCGCAGAGAGTAGCGGGCAGCGAGATGCATCAACAAGCCAGCCGGATGCGACGGCAGTGGCTGCGATCCTGCTGTCTACTGCCCTTTGTTGGCCCCTCTCGAACGAGTCGTCCGACAGCGTCGATAATGCCAATGAACGAAGTGATGATAGGAATAACACATATGCAAAAGGAGGTGAGAACGGGAAAGAAAAACAGGGACCCAGTCCGATGCAGTGCGCACATGCACCATGCAGCGCTAGCAGCAGGAAAAGGAGCCACAATTGATGCCTTCTCGCATCACGTTTGACGCCTCCACCAGTCCAGAGCCAGGACATACCAAGCCCGATCTCACATTGGCATCTCACCGTATCTCGCCCAGCCAATTAGTCCCATTTCTCAACAATTTTCCCACGTGGAATGGTGCAACCCTCCCTGTTTTCCTTTATCCAGAAGCCACCTGCATTCTTTTCTTCTTTTGTGACTGCAGAAAGGGGGGGCACCATGACTGCTTGCCCCTCCCTCGCCTCGTGTCCCGTCAAGCTTTGCCAAAAACGAGATCGAAACATCGCGAACCCGGCGCTACGCGGGGCATGCCACATGGGAATCAGCCCACCAGCGACAAACATCAACACCCTCACACTCGCCCATCCAGGGAACGAACGATTACTTCTTTCTTTTTTCCTTCAGCCTCAGGGTGAGACTGAATGCAAGCCGGACACATGGCAACGAGGATTATTGAGACGGGTCCTCGGTATTCTCGCGTGGTTTTCAGTTCTTGTCTAGCTATGTTGGGATGAGATCTTCCCTCATGGCCCCTTGCCTTACGCCTGTAGTCTGCAGGAAGCCACAACTTCACCAGGGTCGCGAACCGATGCATGTGCTGGGTTGCCTTGGCTGCCGTTTCTTTTTAGGTGCTCTGTCGTCTCGTACTGTACAAGGAAGGGGCGGGCGACGGAATCCGGGCCAGCGTTCTGCGTACCGCGCACGGAGGTTCTCGTCAGTGGATTGCGACGCTGCACACGGATTGAGTGTTGTTGGTGCTGATATTAGCGTAGTTGGTGGGTGCTGCCCTGCAGCGTTGCGTGGTTTTCCCGTTTTTCCGTTGTCCAGGATGGCGACAAGCGTTGCTAGATCACGGATTCGTAAGGCTTCCAGAAGAATGGAAGGGATGGACGTGGACTTATTTTTTGGGGGGGGACGCAAAAATAAGGCCAGAAACCCAACCGGCGCTCAGACATTACTGTGCCCCCGGTCGCGGCTGATTTCTGGCGCTGTGGTTCGGTTCGCGGTTGTGTCAGTTGATCCCCCAATTTCGACTTACGCTCGCTGCGGTCTTCAGCGACATGCGTCTGATTGTCGTTTCGCTCTGGTAATTTTTGGTAGCACGTCGCGCGAAACTGGGGACCTATTTCACTGGAAGGGACCAAACATCGCACATCACGTAGTGGGTGGCTTATGGTTTGAAACGCTCCATTTTACCGGCCTTGATTGGCGTGAGGAGGTCTCTGCTTGTACGGAGGATCCATAAGCACTGCTGAACGAAGAAGGAAATGAGTCGCGAGGGACTAAACTCCGTTGGCTTCCTACGACAAAGTCGGCTCTGACAACATATCACAGGACTACAGGACTAGTACGTCCTAGTAGTACGTATCAATCCTTCGTGAGCAGATAAGAGTCTGGGAAGGAGGGGGCCATTTCCCCCTCTTCAACACGTGACTACAGGATTCCTGCTCGATCCTCTAGCCCCCTCCTCGTCCACTATACAGCACACCCACCAGGAGTCATGACGACCACAATCGCACGTAACGGCGCATCCGATATGGATGAGTCTCAGCCCAGCTCTGTCTATGGGTTACTTTTGATCCCAAGACCTCTTGTATCCCATCATCGGTCGCCGAAAAGGGGAAAGGAATGAGAAGCGCCAAGGTGTGTCATAGCGCTTCTTGGGACCTCTCTTACATTTTAGGGTCTTGGACTCTTCGGATTTTCATGGGAAATGCCGTTCTGAACAAAGATGTAGAATAGTGTACCAAGATAGCTTCCCGGATTATTTTTTCTTCCCCCGCCTTGCCCGCCGCACAAGACGGCACGTCAAGCACAGCACTCCTGACCAAGCTATGCAGCAGTCACCTAGCAGGAGGGGATCACAACCCTAAGAGGACACAAGAGGACACAAGAAGAGACAAGAAGAGACAAGAGGAGGTCAAGAGATGATGTTCCTGCTTACCACGCTTGTCTCTTCAATCCACAGCTAGGGGTCTTGGGGAAATTACCAATCAAGCCCATTAGGCTTTCTTATTTTCTTTTGATTTTATATCTTTGAGAGTGGGCACATCAATCTACGGAACCCGTCTTGTCTTTCGCATGTCGATCTTTTTTTCTCGCTCGCGTTTCCCCTCCCTCACTCCCCGCTTTCGACATCAGCCCTCAGTAGGCTATGTTTGATACTGAAGAGGCAAGTGGCAACTTGGTAAGAACCCGAACGAATGCGCATCTTGATTATCTCTCTTCCTTTTCGTACCCGGAAGGATGGCAAGGAAGGGATCCGAATTTCCTTGGATAATCGTGTAATGTCCCGGAGCAGAAAACAAGAAAGGCAAGAGAACGAACAAAGCTAGTGGCCGCATGTTGCACTGCTAAGAATGCAACCTGTGGATACCGACAAATCCGAGAGGGACTGGTCGCGCGGTTGAGTGTGGGCGATTATGTGGACTGGTGCTATTAGACCCCCGTGAGCCCCTGCTGGCGGGTCTCGGCAGACCCTCTATGGGTCGATTGGACGGCATCCCTCTGTCTGATATCCACCTACGTAGGGAAGAAAGCAGGCGGGCGGGGGGATTGGGATGTGATGAAGAAATATTTCACGAGTGGCAAGATCTGAAGAGTCAAACTGGAGGTCGTTGGGGTAAAAGAGGGACCGTCTTCGGTGGTGTTGGCACGCGAAACACTAGGGAAACCTGTCCTAAAGGCAGAAAATAAAAGCACCCTAATGAAGAAAAATTGCGGGGGTTTGTTGGGCTGCCTGGGCGGTTGACCGTCGCATAGATGAGGAGCCCGGGGTTGCGGAGAAAGTGGCAGTGCTAATCTTAGCGACCACGGGAACGGAGAAGACGGGACTGGACAAACAAACTGAGGAGTGAGAATGGGGCCCCCAGATTGCTACGCGTCGCACTGAGTCATGGCTTCGCGGGGTGGTCACGGGGCCAGGAAAACAGAAAAGTGAAGACATTTTGACGTCTCATCTCATGATCTCTTCCACCCATTACCCAGTGCAGCCAGTACCTCTGTTTCCAACCGAGTCCATCTAGATTCGATGCTAGTGCTTGCTCCCGTCCTGCATAATCCACGTGGAAAACTCGTGGGTGTCTGGTGACTGCCCCTTGCCTCCCAGGCACCATCCGCGACAGGAGGTCTGACCGTTTGCTTGCGCCAAGGCTTCCAAGCTTCTGGAAGCGAGTGCCCCTCTGTTTTCTGGGCACGCCTCTGGGCTTTAGGGCATTTTGCGGGCAGATGGAAGGGTCGAAGACAGATAGATACGACTCAAAGAGAGCTCAAAGAGAGATCAAACCCGAGGTTGCGGGTTTGCGGCTCTTCGTTGCCATGCTCATCCGCCTTGGGACTGGCTACGGGGGGGGAGGGTTCGCTCAGCTAGGCTTCCAATATCACAGGAAAGAGTATATTGGTTCAATCCCATGGGTATCTTTCTCATAGATCACGCCTGACACATGTGGAAGCCACAGGACAA
Organism: Pseudohalonectria lignicola; assembly: GCA_003049395.1. Classification (NCBI taxonomy): domain Eukaryota; kingdom Fungi; phylum Ascomycota; class Sordariomycetes; order Magnaporthales; family Ophioceraceae; genus Pseudohalonectria; species Pseudohalonectria lignicola. The sequence continues at coordinate 33,272 of PYSP01000343.1, forward strand.
TTTACGGGTACCAGGTAGCCTTTGGGCACGCGTGGCTCCATCATCTGTCAAGGCTGTGAATGGCACGACTACATACATATAGCTCGAGCTTCTAAGGCCGTGGGAAGACTTGCGTGTTTACCTTTTAAAATTTGGCTATGGTTCGATAAGATGACAATCTTCATGCTCCTAGTTCTGCTTGTGGTAGTGTCATCTCATATCTCTCAGCCGTTCAAGGGGGGAGGCTACGGCCTACGCAAGTGGCGACACTCCCTGAGCCATCTCTTTGGAATCCCAAACATAGTTCAGAGAAAGGGGGAGTCGCAGATGAACGGCAGCCTACGGTCGTTCCTCCATATTCTCTCTCTTACGGAGGTTTGGTCAGAGCCATATGACCTGAGACAACTGAATTATTCCGACAAACTTATCTTTGTGAACGTGATCTTCAGGACTCCAAGGCTTCAAGTAGCAACAACAGCTTCCCATCTAGGCACAGAGCTTGAGGAGTCATCGAAAGCGTCATGATAGAAACTTGGCTACATAATTATTCTCAGTCTTGCATTGTTCATTCCGTATACCGGCAGCGGTTGTTGAAGTGGACTGATCAAGATAGAAGGGAACCCCGTGACCAAAGAACAAAGTGTCGGGACTGGGGACTCCCAGACCTTACAGACGTCAGCAGGGCAGCAGGAAATACTGCGAGCTTATCTGCGACGACATCCGTCGAACCACCGTCGACCTTATCAAGACGCTAGAAAGATCCGTCACAGTACATGGCGTTGTTGATTGGAAGCCCATTCCTAGGTCCAGATAGCGGCGGGACGATGAATCAACCCCAGACCCCAGACCCCAGACATGTGTGGGCGGCGATACCGAGGCTGGCCCCGCCCACGACAGAGATACTTGATGGCCGAGGACCCTCGAAGTATCTTTCCCGACGAGTACTTCTGTGGAAGGGCAGCGTCTGCAGGCCGTCGGGCCTGAGCAACTATTGGACGGAAACAACACGAACGACTAGACGGGATAAGGCATGGGCCGTTTTCCTGTGCAGCTCTTCCACGTGGCGGTGGTGATAGTCTCATGGCATCGCCGTGCGGGAGGGAGGCAACCCTGTTTCCCATGTGTCATGGCGCGCTACATCATGCGTGGTGGCTGCAAGGCGCAGGAGGGAAGCGTGAAAAAGTCTGTAGTGGTGCTGCGTGAAAGGGATGGGGGAGTAAGCCAATATTACATCAACTAAGATTCAACCTTGCAATAATAGGTGCGTGCGAGCGAAACCAAAGTATTGACAATAGGAACACGAACCTACGGCCCTTAGATTGATTGATGGTAGTTGGTAAATGCGATATGTTCTGGATTGGGAATGTGCGTGGCTTGCAAGGTGTTAGTCGTCTTAACCGAGGTTAGGACCCAGGCTGGGAGCGGACTACCGGAGACCAGGGCAAGCCACGCAAGTCACACTGCAGCCAAATGGGTACCGGGACTGCCACGCCGCCATCGTAAGATGCAGGAGGATTGAGTTTCAGCTCCCTTTCCGGATGTTGACATTTGCGTCTATCTGGCCTCCTGAATTGGGCAGGAGGATTTGCGCGGTTTGTTTGTGACCCAGCTTGAATGGATGACGGCTGGGGGACTCGAGATCAGAATCTTCGTGCCGCAATCTTGCGGACACGCACGGCCAAGGAGGGTGCGAAGATACTGTGTGATCCTCGGAAGGGGGATTGCAAAATAGCAATTGGGCTTCTTAGCTCGGTTATGTCCTCAAAATATGGTCGACTGGGCGAAAGGCGACTTCGAGTCGTTCAAGTCAAAGTGAAACCTCGAGGCGGCTGGTAGACCGAGGAAGGAATCATTGAGGGTAGGGCAGTCCCATAGCCCGAACGCTCTCCTGAAGCTCCTGCCCATGGTTCTATAGTCGGCCTCTTACCAGTATGGTCTAGCAGAAGTCAGGACATCAGGGACCCAAACCAAGGTCGGAGAGAATGAACTGTCCTTGCTCGATCTCTATCAGAGACTCTCCGAGCTCTGAGCTGATACTTGAAGCTGCGTAGTCCAGCATGAGGATCGCTTGGGTCGACAATTACAACTAACTGGCGCACAATGCCTTGATTTGGAACCTCGATATACCTCAGAAAGCCACCGGATAGCGTGGATCTCAAGCAGAAGCCAGCCGTCAGCCGGAGGACAGTAATTTACGGCCTGGTGGGCGACCTCCTCCTCACTCCTTTGCATAAACCTCACTCTTCAAGAAGAGACTAATATTGACCATTCGTTTATGCCCCCTCTATGTTGTTCGTCCTGTCCTATCTCCCGCTGATCTGGGGATATGACTGACCCAGCCGCCTCTCCCCTTCTTTGCCCCATCCCTCTTGACTGAGTGTTACACAAGACTATGCAAACATGCGAAGTTGGCATCCGGCAAGGTTCGCAAGAGGTCGATATCTACCATCCCCTTGCGTCTCCACGAAACCATCAATGGAAGGCCATTGTTATCCCGTCGGTGTCTTGAGAGCCATGTTGATACCCATCTCCCTCATACTCAGGGAATAGAGCGAAGAGGCGATGTCCGTCGGCGTGAGCGCGGTCTCGATCTGCCACCGACGTTCCGGGGGCATCAAGATAGGATCAATCTCTACACGTATCGATACATGTCAGCAGCAGCCTCGTGGCTAAACTTCACCCTCACCTCCAACAAGAAGCAGGATGGCCCGATATTCACCCGCAGCCGCGACCGTTCCCGGAACAGCCCTCACCATGATCTCCTCGTCCGTGACCCTGGTGGGGTTGGCGGTGGCGACGGCATTGACCCCGACCCCGGCGGCGCGCCTCTCCTCGGACGCGAAGCAGAAGGCGTGCTTCCCGCCGAAGCAGTACCCTGTTACGCCGACCCGCTTGGCGCCGAGCTCTCGCCGCATGTACCGGATGGCCACCTCGACGATCGGGTCGGTGAGGCCCGGCGGGTGGGCGTCGAGGAACTCCGTCACGTTGAAGTTGACGTCCGGGCGGTCGACGTCGTCCGGGGCGGGCTTGCCGGCGAACATGTCCGGGGCGACGGTCAGGTACCCAGCTTGGGCGAAACTGTCGGCTAGGCTTGGGGCTTGTTAGACTGTTGTTTGATTCGACCTCCTGAGTGTCGGCCTCGAGTTGGGGAACAATTCACAATCGATTCTGTGCCAGCTGGATCCCCAGGATGTCAGAAAGGTACAGAACTGCCATATTTGACCTTTGCCCCCGATGTCCAGCCTTGCTAGGCTTCGTGATATACATCTAAACTGGGAATCTTCCCTGTTAGCCTGTGAGAAACTAGGCATATTCGCCCGGCGTCCTCGCGAGTCGCGACAGAAGCCCATATCTGGGCATTCAGACTGCTTACTTCCGTCCACCTCTCGCACAACCCCGGAAGACTGCCCTTCGTGGATCACGACATTGCGACCGCCAACGGGGCAGTCCTTTGGCCCATCCATTGGGAAACCACAGACAGTCACAGCGCCAACCGCGGTGTCGAAGAGTGGATAGCCACGCACGGTTAGATGCATTGGATGGGTTTGCTCAGATGCTTTGCCTGCTTGCGATTGGTCGTGTGATGAAGACGGATGCTTCCATCAGAGTGTACCACTACCATCCTTTGTCTTATATACACAAAATTGCATTCATCTCTTTGTAGATCGAGGAGCAACTTGTTCTTATCGCACATAATCCCGGCGTCTGGTCCCTGTGCTTGCCGTCTTTTGATAATTATTCCTTGGCGTGATCATAGTCGGCTTCTCAATTAAACCGTCCAGTAATTATGTATAATAATCGGCCGCATACCAACTTTCCATCGAGTAGATGGAGAGGGGTAGCACGAGCCACGTATTCTTAGTGCTCCTTGGCTGCTTGGTCGAAAGTCCAAGGGTAGATGATATATTGAAAGCCCATGCTACTCTACACGGCAAGCATGTTAAGTCCGGAGCCGGGGTTGGACTGAAGTAGGTAGTGATCACGTAGTCCCCAGGGTGAAGTGTAGCGACATCAATGCATAGATATGCCGACCGACGCTAGGAGACAAGCCGTCTCGAAGGCCGAAGCAGAGCGGCTTTTGTGAAAATCAAAGAGGCTTCCTCATTGCTTTCATGTTCCCGTTCGGCCACTGTAGATTCGGGATTTGAAAACCAACGTTGACTCTTAGAATACCGAAGACGTTTCCATACTCCCTTTTCCGGTCCCGGCCTGTGAAAAGCTCGCCAGCGACAGAAAAATGGTCCCGTTTGTCCCCAAACCGGGTCACGTCCACCGTGCTAGACTCTCCTTGAGATCTCTTGGCACCCGAGCTTTCACACAGCAACAAGCACTTGAAGAAGCGGCGAGAAGCGCTGTATTAAGAGTGGTTTAAAAGGAGAGGAATTATTATACAGGAAGGGGTTTTTGATTGACTGTATTACGCCCGATGGGGTCTAGGGCAACTACCGGTTAAATACATAATCCGTTCCGTCACGCGTCTTTC
>PYSP01000344.1:0-37556 GCA_003049395.1 Pseudohalonectria lignicola
AACAACTCAATAAAAATCTATCAAATAAATCAACAAAAATCACTTTGCTTTTGCTATCGTCAAATACACGTATTCTGTGACAAAAACAGCTTGGAGTCCAAGATCGTCCACCATGCGCAGTATGCAGAGGCTTGCCTGCCTCTATCTGTTCCAAATCATCTCCATTGATTGGCCTCAGCGTTCCAAGCTAACTCTCAAGGGGGAACCGGCAAACTTAGCTCTCTGCTTCAACACGCGGTCTCTTGTACGCTGCCAGCCGGGCGACACAATGTATTTGCCAGAGCGACCTCCTTCGTCTCGTTATTGTCGACTGCTTGACGGTTAACTGCACGATGCAGGACATCCTCGACGCAGCAAGGGTTCAGGCCTCCTTGTGCAAACTCGATCATAATTACGGACAGGTCTACAGAGGGGACTGCCTTTCTCTCCATCGTGTTCGGCATCACCCTTGTGGCCGTTTCCCTGTGCCTTGTATCGCGCAGGTTGTCAAGGAATTTCTATAACGACGACTTCCTCATCATCTGTGCATTTGCTGGTCTCCCCTTCTCTCCTCCCTCCTCCATCTGAATCTGGTGCGATCAGATGTGAAAAGCATCACTATCGCCAGCATAAAGCCTGACTGACACACCGTCCGGGGCTCGCAGGTCTTCTTGATCCCAACTATTGTCCCCTTCCTAATCAGTGAGTCAGCAGCGCAGAGACGTCCGAGTGTCCATCCCAGAGGAGCGTCAAATGGGGAAGTGTAGGAGCTGACTTTCCCTCGCGGGGTAATAGGCTTCTAGCTGGGATTCGGTAGGCATATGCATGATCTCCAGAATGGCGAGCTCTTGACTACCCTCCAGTTCTGTAAATGTACTCCCAGATTTACCGTGCAACGGTGCAAATGCGCCCCAAACTCTGGGGGGAACTGGGGGGAACCTGGGGGGAACCTTGGGGACTCAGAGGAACTCGAAGCATGGGTCGGACTGAAGCTGATAAAGTCACTCAAGTCTTCGTCGCTGAGAGCTGCTACGTCGTCTCCCTCGCCTTCATCAAGATCGCCATTTTATACTTTTACCCCTGGAGGCTTGGGGCAAGCAGGGGGCTTCGACTGGTCACCATCATCGTGCTCGTGATGACGGCCCTCACAAGCATGATATTTCTGCTATTAACCATATTCTCCTGTCGACCCATCCCCCTTTTCTGGGACAAGGACGTCAAGGGTGGTGAGTGTCTGGGCCTCGCCATTCTTTCTATTGCCAACTCGGTCACCTCCCTTGCCGAAGACACCACAATTCTGGCCCTCCCGCTTTTTGTCTCCTCAGGGACTGGGGAAGAAGCCATGCCACCCAGGAAGAAGGTCTACATTGCGTTGATGTACGGGATAGGTGGGTTGTCAGCAGAACCGCTCAAGTGACAAGAAGCAGGGCGGGAAAACAAACAAAATGCCGCAAATGGGACCGAGGCCAGATATCATATCCCGTTCAGGCCTACCGCCACCCGGCCTTCGACCCCTGGGACGACTCAGAGGCAGACGAGTCAGCTACGCTCCCGCAAGCCCCGCCAGCCCCGCCCCCGCCCACGTCCTATGTCAACTACCATCTCCCCGGCGGTGAATGGGTGGTTCCAGGGGCACTTGTGGTTCATTGGTGAAAAATACTGCGTGATGCGTCACCGTGACATTGCTTCGTTCTTGTTATTGCTTGTCTTATTCTTCTTCCCCCGACTGGCTCTACACAAATATACTTTCAATTTCTTATATTACAGACTCTAGCCCCCCGGAGTTTGACGACGACGATTATGACACAGGCGGCGCGGGAGTACGGTGTTGGGCTACCTATGACCCTCCATATGTTTTTGCGAGACCTGAGATTTGGGGATTCGAATCGAATATGACCGCGGTTGGAGCATTGGGCGCTGGGACGGAGACATTTTGTTTAGGAAGGCGGTTCTCAAACTAGTTCTCAAACTAGCATTAACATTAATTATGGGGTCAATCTCAAACGAGAATTGGGGTTGTGTGACACTGAACTTCTGAAAGCCTCAGGAAAAGGAATGAAAGAAGGCGAAGTTGGAGTCGACGGGTCCGAAGGTGCTGGGGGAATCCGCACGTGAAGACATGACAATCGGCACAGGAGGGCGGCGAGCAACGGTGTTTTGGCATCGTACGGTTTTAGAATCGAGGCCTACTCGTACAGCAGACAAGAGTGCTACTACTAGGCGTGAGCCAATGTATATGCGCTGTCATTTCCACATCCCTCAGATGCTCAGGCTTTCCGCCCTCCGACACCAACAAAGGCCAAGCCGCTGGTCCTCCGAAGGCTTGCCAGTGAAAACCCGGGGAAAAACACGTTGACAGAGAGGAGCGAGCTAAAGGTGGCTAGACCGTCAAAGGGAAGCTGCACTTGCAGGATCCGGACACCGGACATGAAATCCTTGCCATGTGAACAGACAGGTAAACAGATGTAGAACCTACGCAGTAGCTTTAGGGAGGAGTTGAGGTCCAAGCGTCTGGTGTCCCCTCGGTGTAATCCGTACTTACCTACATTAGGTAGGTAGGTACCTAGGTAGGTACTAGCCAGGCTGTGGCCCAGTAAATTTAGTTGCCAAACACCCCTTCCTCCAAACCTTAAGACACGCAACCTTGGGAGCTGAGGCGCTCCATTCCTCGATGCCAAGCTGCTTGCTTGTGTGTGCCCTGCCGTCCCATCGATCATCGCCAATTCGAGAGTGAAATCAAGCCAAAGCTATTGAAACTCCACAGCGCACTTGGGGTCCCGATTGGCAGCCCTCGTAGCGTATAATGTTTGTAAGTACTACGAGTCTGCGTACATGCATGCCTAACCAACTACCTACCTACCTACCTTACTACCCACCAAATCGATCTGGAATTCTGCATCCACTCAATTCACGCATCGCCCATGCCGTATAAGTACTAGGTAACCCCATCCAGAATGACCCAGCATCCGTACTGGTAGCTAGGTACTGCGTACAAGGTATGTTTCTACCCTGCTCTCTAGCGCAGGTGCTCACTATTCTCCTGAAGGCGCTTGAAGGTCTGAGAAACCCCTGCATTCGGCACCTCTCTCCAGCTGGGATGCCCATCCGTCCCCGGCCTCTTTCCCTGTTGGCTTGTTCAGCCAGGGGCGGCTGGTTGTCCGCCCCCTTCCCCCTCTTGCTTGCAACCCTTTTCGTCACGTCGTGTGTGAGTTGAACTTTGTGGGCAAAGGCTGACTCAAGAGCAAAGCTGAGGGAAGGGAGGCAGTCGGATGCTGAACCAATTAGAACCTCATCCAACCGCAAAGGTCACGGAGTTTACGGTTGAAGGAAGACCACGTGTGCCGTTGTAACGACCATAGTACATCCGTCTTTTATGGTGTTGCTCTTGGCTGTCAAGGTGTGAAATTAGGCGAGTGTTGGATCATGCCTGGGGAGCAAAATGCCACATATTGACATCTATAATTCGCTTTTACACTCTGTGGGACAAATCTACGTGCAGACTAGTGGGAAGTACGCATGGGACTGCAGGAAATGTTGCCAAGAGCCTGGAGACGGACCTCTGGGTTGATGCTGGTTCTTGACGAAGGGGATAGCCAAGGGCTGAATGAAGTGCATGTACCGCACAGCACATGGTTGGGGCTCGCAAGGTTAGCGCCAACAGTAGTAGTACTAGTACGGAGTAATTAACAGCACCACAGCGTCTACAGAAGGAGGCTTATGCATAGGGCACATGTCGCTAGACTTGCTCCAACAAGTGGCTGGATTTCTACCATGTCATTTGTCAGTGTGGCTACTACGCTGCCAGCCCTTTTCCACCTAGCTTGCTGTGTCATTTAACTCTATTTCTTTCGCTTGCTTTGGTTCCTTCGACGACTCGGCAAGCTCCAGCCGCCCCAATGGCCTATGCCATGGCCGGTCAATGGCCTGCCCCGGCATCGTCTAGCCTAAGAACCTGTTTGCGGCTAGCCCCAGAGGCCGTTCATCAAGCCATGCCTCATGCTATTGGCGACTACGGACGTCTAGGGCCGTGCCCTGGAGACCGGTCAAGTGCCGGACCCTGATGGAATTGATCCGTTCATCGAGCTTCTACAGCTGGACAGGCCCTGGGAGGCGGCGAGGGCAGAAGGAAATAGGGGTAGGACGGGCTTGGAAAGACTTGGCCGGGTTCTCAACACCAAAAGAGGAGGGGCTGGGAAAAGGCGAACAGGGAATCATGCCTCACCATAAGACGCCGCGTATTCCTTCCATGTCCCGGGTGTCCTAATCGTTCCTGATCTCATTAAACCATTCATTTCGTACATGAGACGACTATACAAGCGGCAAGAGGCCCTTCCGCTCTCTTCAAGTTCAAGTTCCAAGAGACAAGTCTCGGAGTCCCAACTCGATCTCATCTCCTGGCCAAAATACTACTAGTAGAAACGGGATAGCAACCAACTTGGCAGCCTTCAAACCAGTCTACTTTGAACAAGATGTCTCTCGAGCATACCCCCCAGAACGGCTTCGGAGGAAGCAGCAACAGCTTCCTGAACGCCAACAAGGACAACCTCAAGGGCAAGGGGTGGGTAGCCGTCTCGCTCGGTCGACTGGTTCAGCACAAGCTCGGCAACTTCCCGCGGCAGGCGCACACCTTCGTCTGGGTCAGGAACAACAACAAGAAGGCGAACGAGGAGAGGTTCTACGAGTACCAGCAAAAGGCCACTCGGAGCTCCAGCTCTGCACAGCGCGCAAGGTCAGAAGAGCGAGAAGGGAGAGGTGAAAGGAGGCGACGAGACTCAGGAAGCGGAGGGAAAGAAGAAGGGGAAAGTGGGGAAGACGAGTACGGAGAGGGCGTAGAGGAAAAGGGAGAGGCGGAGGAAGGGGCCAAGGTGGTGGAACAGGAAGAGGTCGACAGAGGAGAGCGGGTGAGCCGGGATCGGTGGCGGCAGCAACACCCACCCCAGACCGCCGACTCTGACACCTCCCAGTCTGGCAAGGATTCACAGGAGTCAAGGAGACCAGAGGAACCGGAGGAGCCGGAGGAACCACGGGAGCCACAGGAGACGAAGAAGCACCGGAAGCGAGCGCATTCAGATCCGACGCGGATCAGTGTGTACCACCTGGCTGTGGACCTGGCACAGGAGCCAGCCGACACTGGGGAGCCCCCTCAACAGACCGAGAAGGGGCATCAAGGGCAGCCGGAGCAGCAGGAGCAGCAGCAACATCAACAACAAGAGCCACAAGGATCGAAGGGACCACAGGGACCACAAGAACCATTACCTGTCGTGACGCAAAAACAAGCATCCAAGAAGAGCAGGATTCGCCTGAGGCCTCTGCGGTACAAGGTCTGGCCTCTGCGACACCAGCGCTCCAAGGAACAGCCTGAGCTGCGAGAGAAAGCCTCCCTGGAGCAGGTCCACAAAGACAACGCCCACGAACTGCCGCAGCTGATCCAAGTCCAGATCCAGGCCGGTGCAGCCTCACACGCTCATTCTCACGCTCATCAGCACATTAGGGGTCAGATTCACGTCCAGCACCACGTTCAGGTCGAGTCCCATCCCCATCCTCATCCCCAGCCTTCGCTCCAGCATCAGTCTTCTTCTCCTCATCTGGTGGTCGAGCAGCATCAGATAGAGCAAGACCAACTGGAGGAGTCAAAGGTCCACCGCAAGGCAGGGGAATATTGCGGCTTCCGCGAGAGTCAGGCACACTTTGGGGAACGATCTCGGACGACCGAGGTGATTGATGAAAGAACTCAAGAGCCACCGCGGTTGCAGGACTTTGTCATACCGGAGGAGCCCGAGGAGCTTGAGGAGTCAGGCGACCAGCCCGACGCGCCCAAGGAATACCACACAGCCCTCAGGCCAAGGCCGCAGAAGGTGACATTGGCCTTCCAAGAGCAGTCTGATTTGGAGTCGCCGATACCGTCTCCATTGCTTGTGCCGAAGCAGCAGCGACGGTCGAAAGATTCACTCGACCTTGGCGAACTTGACGAGCTTGACGAGCTGGACGAGCTTGAAGAAACAGAAGACCTTGCCAACATCAAAGCAGGCTCTGAGCAGCAAGACCGCCGCGCCGACCAGGAGAGTGACGAGTCTAATCTGCAACTGGAGTCGGAGCAGTAGAGAGATAAGAAACCAGGAAAGAAAGAAGAGGGAAGATACGAAAAAAGAAGAAAAAAGAAACGGAAAAAGAGAACTACTAAAAAAAAAAGAATGCGACTCCCACCCCCTGAGGAGGTCGCCACCTGGCCACCACCCAACTTTGTCAACCCAGAACACAGGGGCCCAGCCCTGTTGATTGTCGAGTTGGCCATACTGCCAATCGCCTTGATCTCGCTCGCGCTGCGGCTGTACGTCCGGATGCGCATCATCGCCAACAGCGGGTGGGACGACTGGCTGATGGTGGCAGCTGCGGGATGCGGGGTCGGGGTTACCTTGTGTACGATTCTAGGTAAGTTCATTAGCAAGCAAAGAAAGAGGAAGAGAAGAGAGAGGGAGAGAGAGAGAGAGAGAAATAGAAGGCAGTCCATTCCTCGGGCGTGTGGGAGGCCCCTGCTGACAAGACAAAAAACTGATAGCCACCCAACTCTACGGCTGGAACACCCACATCTGGGACCTGGCGCCCGAGCAAGTCGTCGACGGCCGCAAGGTCTCCATCGCGGGGCAGACCCTCTTCCTGCTGGCCACCTGCCTGGCCAAGGCGTCCATCCTGACCAGCTACCTGCGCATCGCCCCGGGAGAGTCGTGGTTCCGACGGCTGACGTACGGGGCGCTGGGCCTGGTCGTCGCGGCGTCCTCTGCCTCCCTTGTCGTCCTCTGGTCGCAGTGCGTCCCCACCTCGGCGGCGGCGCACTGGAGCCACCTCCCGCCGGGGGCGCACCCGGCCTGCCTGAACGAGGGCCCCCTCCTCCTGGCCCAGACCGCGGTCAACCTGGCCACGGACCTGCTCGTCTACATGCTGCCCATGCCGACGCTCGCCACGCTCCAGCTGCCGCGGGCCCAGCGCGTCGCCATCGTCGCCCTCTTCAGCATCGGCCTGGTCGTCGTGCTGGCCGGCTGCATGCGCGCCTACTGGGTCTGGTTCGTCGTCAACGTCACCTACGACGTCACCTGGGAGGGGTTCAACCTGTGGATCTGGACCGCCGTTGAGGTCAACCTGGGCGTCATCTGCGCCTGCGTGCCCGTGCTCAAACCACTCTTCATCTCGAGGTCGAGGTCCAGGGCTGTCATCTCCGAGGCGGAGATGGAAGTTGGGGTTGATGCTGGTGGTGGTGGTGTTGGTGTTGGTGTTGGTGTTGGTGGCGGTGCTAGCGGTGGCAGCGGCAAGGAGGGAGGAAAAGGAGAATGGGAAGGCGATCATGATGATGATTCGGGCACTGTCGTGACCACTGCCACCACTGCCGACACCAGTCACACCACCAGCATGTGCAACAACAGCCACAGCATCACTAGCGTGCACGTGCGCCCTCTATCAGCCAAGTCTCGCAAGAGCGAGGCTAGCGAGCGCCGCAACAGCCGCTTCAGCTTCGGGTGGCGCAGCAGCGTCGGCGTCGGCGTCGTCGGGCGGACCGAGGTCGCCGTCGTGGCTAGCGACGGCGGCGCTATAGACCCTGATCCAGAAGGGTGTGAGCTCGACGATATCTCAAGCCGGGAGCCCACCAACTGCCTGAGGGGGGACAACTAGTCGCGCGTGTTGGACCAGAATGGTGTGAGGACCGTCATCATGGCGGGGCGGCCCAAGACCTCTCTTAAGAAGAGAGTCAGCATGAACATGCGGTGGTGAGTACCATATCATCCACATGGGATACCTGTGCGGCGGGTTTCTTGTTTCCTTTTCTTATTTTTTTTCTACTTGTCCTTCTCTTCTTTGAACTTGGGTTTCCTATTTATTAGTGTGTGTCTTAGGGTTCCAACCAAGGTTCAGTCTTGTTCATTTCAATTGCTTCCATGTTCTGAGGTAGTACCAGCCACCAAGCGGACAAAAAAGGGGCTGAGCAAACGGGGCGTGGGTTGCTGGTCTCGTGGTCGGGTAAGGAGGGTTGTTTCCGGTACCACCTGTCATGATGTTCTGGCCAGGTTAATAATAATCGTTCTCATGCCTCGTTATTGCCAGTCGATAGTATTCTATTCGAGATTCATCGTTTGTTCGTTTCATTCCTTAGGTAGTCAATGCTGGCGAGCGACTCAAATGGTGTGGCTTCTTTCCAACTGCCCCAATTCCCTCGTCCAATCTATCCATCCATCCATCCATACCACAGACCATAATGACCACAGTTATCACACCATCCGCCCATGCTAGGTAGAGATCATTGTAATGCGACCTTCAATCCTTGGCGCAATCGCCTGTGTCCAATTCACAACGAGAGCTTCACTCGACATCTCGTCGCATGCGCTCGCCTCCACGTTGGCCTTACGGCACCACCTCGTGAAGTACTTCCGCATAACCCGCAGCTCGCCGTCCATCTTCTCGAGCTTGTCCTGGTTCGGTGTCGGCTCGGCGCCCTCGATAACGCGCTCATCGAAGGGCCCGATACTCGACCTCCGCTCGCGCAGCTTCTGGGCCGTCCAAGCCTGCCAGCCCGCCGCCACGGCCGACTCATCCGATTTGGGCGCAGGGAGTTGAGGAATTTGGAACCCGTCCTTCTTCTCGATGGGGCTGGGGGGGAGGACAGGGTGGTATTTGGTGACGTTGGTCTTGACACGGTCCCAGTGCCGAGTGAGCGAGGGGCCCCAATTTTTCCACTGGTCAAGGACCCTGAGTGACATGAAGTATTGCCGCAGAATCATCGAGATCAGCTGGCCGTTCTCTTCCGACACCATCACTTCCGCCGTGCCACCTTCTTCCTCGATCAGAAGGCTCTTGTATCCGTCTGTATAGGAAGAGAAGGGGTGAGACAAGGGGTCGGTGGGATTAGCAGGTTGCCCGCTGAGCCATGAGCCACTGAGCGGACTCCAACCAGGAAATTGGCGAACAGGAATGGCCATTTTAGATTTAGTTTCCCAACCATCTCACCTTTTCCGCGGGCCATATAGCCCCTTGTGCAGAGGACATATCTCTTCTCCATATCGATGGGAGCATCACCAATGCTAGCAGACACAATGCGGGACCCAGCCGGCCTCGACGGGTTGAAGGTGAACTTGATGTTGGAAACCTGTGGGAATCGGCCTTCCTGTGCAGGGTACAGGGAGACACCGCTTTCAAGGGAATCCAATATGTCCTTCCCCGTCACCTTAATGACCACGACCGGGTCCTCGAACGGGAAACAGTCGGTGATGTCCTTGATGCGGATCGGGCCCGGCGGATAGATCTGGTCGCCCCGAATGGTACCGGCAGCCATGATGGTGCAGTCCGCGTGGTAATGGTGGCGCATTATGTCGCAGATGAAGTTGCCCAGATTGCTCTCTCGCATGCGCACCGTGGTGAACCGCGCGTCCAGTGGTGCTGCCGTCCAACCCACCGGTTTTTCGAGACTCTGCTTTAGCTTCGACGTAAGCTGCTGGATGAGTTCCTTTGTCTCTTGGTGTTCTGGGATCGCCGAGATGATATCCCTTCGCCAGATATTGAAGTCCCAGCCCGTCCTGTTCCCTTTCTCCCCGCCACCTGCCCGCCGTGTGCCCTCAAGATAACTGAGTTGTTTGAAGTCGCTGCCGGAGCGCAGGACGTGCGTCCCCTTGATGAAGCTGTGCGAGTAGAAGTGGTCGTGACCGCCTAGGATTAGGTCGATCTCGCCGCCCATGTTCTCCGCCAGCTTGTTATCGTTGGGTTCGCGCATGTGCGTGAGCGCGATGATGATCTCGGCCCCATCCTTGCGAAGCTGCGGTACGAGCTCCTTCGCAGTCTGCGTCGCAGAGCGGTAAATCAGATTCGGAGGAAGGGAGTTGACAGTCTCCAGCCACTCCCTCTCGCCCAGTCCGAGCAAGCCGACCTTGATCCCGTTCGACGTCGTGATCATGTGTGTCCGCTTGGCGTTGCCTATCGGCACGTCCTCACCTAGTGCTGGGTCGAGCACGTTGGCTAGCAGCCAGGGGAACTTGCACTTGTTGGTGAGGTAGCGGTATTGCCGCACGCCAAAGTCCAGGTCATGGTTCTAGATAATATCGCTGCATGTGATCAGTCAAGGACGGCAACGTGGTTGTACTGGCTGAGGGGGCGAGGAAAAGTCTACTCACCCCAATGCATGAGCAATCGGTTCCGATGGCATTCAGTATGGGCACCATGTGACTCCCTAAAAGGGGGTCGGAGTGCGTGAGAGAATACCCTTAAGATAAAGATGAAGAACACATGGAAAATTGAAGTGTTGTGAATAGCATGCCATCTCGGCTAACCTTTTGTGATGGAGCTCTCCAAGCTCGGGTTGAAGACATCACCGGAAAATAAGGTGAGCAGGTCTGGCTGGCACTTGAATTTCTCCTGCGAGCGATACTCGTTGATCACGGTTAGGAAGCGAGAAGCTCCGCCCACAGGCTCTGCCGAAGAGGGATCGAGGTGATAGACATCATTGTAGTGGAGAATCCGCAGGTCCGGGGGTGACGAGGGAGCTTTAAGGTCGTTTGTGGATGCAAATGTGACGAATTCGGAATCCTTTTCCACCGTCAACATAGTCTTCTGCTTGGACGAAGACATGATGACCGGAGAAGGTAGGCGAGCCCAGTGACACGAAGCTATCGAGTGTCAACTGAGATTGAGGTATGACACGCAATCTAGGCAGGCACGCTGATCGAAAGTGGCTGGAATTTGTTTGTAAGAAGCAGCGAGGATCAGGGAATGCCAGGATGGAGGGCCACCTGGGCAGATCCGGTGCTGCCATGCGTCAATGGGCTCACTTCACTGCACAGCCAACATACACTCTGAGCGGACCATTGAGTACGGTTAGCTGGTGGGGGCCCCTGCCAAGAGTTCAATTGAGGGTTAGGTGAAGAGTCGCATGGCGGGGTCCTTCGACAGAACAACACATATGATTGAAAGGCGGGGCAGATTGCGTCCAGCCGCCCACCTCAAGCCTGGCACCACTGCGAAGAGAGATCTCAGCTGTAGAATGGAAGTAGATCGCTTGGGTACTACCCACCTACCTACAGTATAAACTGGGTGCCCCCTTCTCCTTTTATCTAGTAATCCATCATGTGCAAGGGAATGCTTCCTCTTTCCCATTCCTGGTTGAGGCTCTGTTTCCTCTGAACAAAAGGCAGTTGCTGTCTTGACCGCCTGCGCCCTTCAATGGACAACCGTGGCTTGTATTGAATCATGCAGCGTTGGTGGGGCAAGGTGGGAGAGAGCTCATTCGCGAGCCTTGAGACGGCGGTCTGACAGGAGATGTGTTAAAGAATTTCTGGTGATATGTGTTTGACTAAGAGGGAATCCCTTGGCGACGTATGCAACCTGCTTTTCTCCTTTCGGGGAAAAGTTTCTATCTTGCGACGACGTACGAAATAACTTGCTATTTACCAAGTCCTCTCATCCACCCCGCGTTCATAATGGAAACCGTTCGCTACGCTCGACGGGAAGGTTAGTCGGCACAAGATGAATTCAAGATGCGGGGGCTATGAGAAGGATGTCCTGGCGCTAGCCCATGCCGCATCTAACGTTATGCCTCAGATATCCCCGCCATCCTTGACATGATCAAGGAGCTGGCTGAGTACGAGCATGAGATCCAAAGCGTCCAAGCAACTGAGGAGAAGCTACTAGCCACAATCGCACTGGGCACCTCCTCAGAACCCCAGGCTGCCTCTTCCGGCCTGCCCAACACCGAACCGACGTCGCCCGCAAAGCCAGCACGATGCCTCATTCTCTTCTCGCCCGAGGGCCAGCCCGTGGGAATGGCTCTCTATTTCTACAACTATAGCACCTGGAGGGCACGCCCCGGCATTTACCTGGAGGACCTCTATGTGCGTCTTAGCGAGCGCAAGCAGGGCTACGGCAAGCGGCTGCTCGTCGAGCTGGCCAAGGAGGTGGTGGCCATGGAGGGCGGGCGCCTGGAATGGAGCGTGCTAAAGTGGAATGAGCCAAGCATCAAGTTCTACGAGAGCATCGGGGCCAAGATGATGAGTGAGTGGGTTGGCATGCGGGTCGACGGCGAGAACCTGCCAAAGCTGGCCAAGATGCTCGACTGAGAATCTCAGCTGGTGGTCACATGGTGGACACGGTGACCACAGCAGGGGGTTTCAAGCCGACTGACGAGCAGACGAGCAGACGAGCAGACGAGCAGACGAGCAGACGAGTAGACGAGTAGGGAGTTCCAAGGGTATCAAAAGTTCTATAACGTTAACTGTGTTCCGTTTTCATCCGTGGGTGGGCGGTGCGATAATCAATGTCGTTCCTGGCACTAGTACCGTTGCTGATACTTATTTATCCTATCCATCTTCTTAGCTGCGCGGGCTAGGGGTTGGCCGTGGACGACGACCGTTCTGGTCAACGTCCTGGAACAGGAGATTATGACCAGCAGACGGCTGGCTCAGCCGTGACCCAGTCCCTCCAAACTGCACGCTCCACTTTCCGGGAGAGACTGGGTTCTTTTCCATCTTGGGTGTCTCTGCCCAAGTCCTTGCGTACACTCGTCTCATTGACCGTGGACTGAAGACTTTACCGGGGGAGCGTCCAGCATAGCCGAACTCGTCATTGGCCTGTTCCACGCCGGTCAAAAGCACCCGGCGCCTCGATGACTTCCTGTCCACGTATCGTGTGGGCTTCATCAGGTAGCCCTCCATGTCCCAAGTTTCACTTCGCAGACGTTCCAGCCCCTGCTCATGCTCCTGCTCCAGCCCCGGAAATGCGCCCGAGGCGACAGGACGGCGTGGAACGACGCTCCAGCCCGTGGCTTCTTTACCTTTTGCGAGGGACTCGAGAAGGTCCCACTCGCCCTTGCCGAGGGGCGGGAGGGTCCTATGCGCCATCATCTTCCACCACTTCTTCAATTTGGTCCTCGCAGGCTTGGGTGCCAAGGGGAGGCCCCATATGCTCTTCTCTGGTATGTACAACTTGGGATTGATGTTCTCGGTTTTGATGTTATGCACTCCACGTATCGTACTTGGTGTATTGACCTGCTTCTTGAGGAGCAGCCTCAGCTTGCCCGTGTCCCACTTGTCCAGCCAGTCCGACCCTTGAACATCGTTTGGACGCTTCGAGGAGCCAGACTGGCTGGTATCCGCCCCGGTGGCTGGCGCAGTGGCCTTTTGCGTAGCTCCAACAGCAATCCGTTCGCTCTGTTGGTGGTGAAGGTGTTTGTCCAATGCTGCCGAGTCTGAAGGTGGTTCCGACACGAGGAACCGGCTCAAAAGCTCTCGCCTACGAGGGCCCCGGCGGCCAAATGCTGAGAGGACGAGATGTTCCATATAAAACCTGTTTCCGGCACAGGCGGCGCGCAAAAATCTCAGCCCTCTCGAAGCCTTCCCGAGGCGTCTCTTTGGCGAGGGATCATTGTGGTTGCGCCTAAATGAGGAGGAGATGCGTCCTGTGACAAACGGCCGGATGACCTCTGGGAGGTATGTGGCTTCACGGAGGAGATGTCGGTATAGCTGCAGTGGAGTTTTTGGATTGGGGAGCTGGAGAGGCATCGCACAAACAAAGGAGCATTACCGTCGAGCTCAACTGTCTCTCAGTCTGCGCTGCGATGATTAATGGATTGAAGGTCGTAAATACAACTTGTAATGTTCAAAGGGAAAGAAAAAAGTCAAGTGGTGCCTGCCCAACGGATTACCTGTTACGGAGCCCGATTATGGAGTAATTGCAATTGGTTTCCTCGGCGCACGAGCCATGGGCATGGCACTCAACAGAGAGCCCGGGCATGTTTCTGATCGAGATGGAGGTGGTATGCCCCTCCTTTTGTTTTGATCACACTGGACGCGCACTGTTCTTTCTATCCCGGTTCCCAGGAGGGGCCCAGTCGTGGTCTGTGTACCACTGAAACGCTAACAGAAGCGCCGAAGTCCAGTCACGCGTTCTGCCGCCCAGATTCAGCACGGCACTTCGCTGGCACGAGACTTTCCGTCACGAAATAGACACGTCCAAACCGTATCGAATTTCATGGGTTTAATTGATCTTGCGCAAAGGCCAAACTCTCGTCGTGCCACTGCAAGCCTCGGACCCAAGGTGAAGCAAGGGTGCATATCCGTAATACCTCACCACTTTTTTTCCCCCCATCATCGTAGCCTGTGATCGTGGGGAGCAAGCCATCAAACCATCAAGCCATCACTCACATACCCGCCGGGTTTCCCCCCTTCTCCGCCGATTGCTGCTGATTGTCGCTGATGGCTTCGACAACCGTGACTACTACCACTTCGTTTTCTTCCCACCCGCAACACCACCCTGGAAAGCCTGCCAATCCGCAGTCACACCCGCGCCCACACCGCGCGTCTTTTTCTGGCGCCAATTCCGTTCCCCTCCCCAACAGCAGCACCAGCATCGCTCACCCGCCATCGCCAACGTCTGCGCTTCCCCAATCCTTGTCATCGGTAGCATTGTTCGAGCAGTCAGAGGCTATAGCCGGTCCCAATTCCCAAATGGCACCCGCCTCTCAACAATCGCAGCCCGGGTCGCAACAGTCGTTCAGTATGAGCCAGCCCTCGTCGCAGCCGCAGAACAGCTTGGCTGCTTCATCCTTCCGACATTTCTCAGATTCCAATTCGAGGTTGAATGAAAATCTGCCGCAGATTTACTCGGTACGAACTCTCTGACCCGCCAATGCCTGACCCTTTTCCTCTCTCCTCTCCGTCCTTCCCCTTGCGCCCCTTCCTCCCTGCTGTGTCGTTATTTCTCCCCCTTCTCCACTTGCCATTGGTGCCTGGTGATTGACGATTGAACGTGGTGTTTCCTGTGTCGTTCGGCCTAGGCGGTATATTCAGGGGTCGATGTTTACGAAATGGAGGTCAACGGTGTTGCCGTCATGCGGAGGAGAAATGACTCGTGGCTGAATGCCACGCAGATCCTCAAGGTTGCGGGGGTTGACAAGGGCAAGCGGACAAAGATCTTAGAGAAGGAGATCCAGACGGGCGAGCACGAGAAGGTTCAGGGCGGCTACGGCAAGTACCAGGGCACTTGGATCAAGTTCGACAAGGCGGTAGAGGTCTGCCGCCAGTATGGGGTGGAGGACATCCTGCGGCCCCTCCTAACGTACGACATGGGTCAGGATGGCGGTGTTGCCGGCAGCGGCAACTTCAACACCCCGACAAAGGAGCAGGCCATGGCGGCGCAGAGGAAGAGGTTGTATAACGCGGCCGCCGAGAACCGGAATGCCAATGGGGGCAATGGCACCTTCTTCAAGAACATATCTGCCACGGCGAGCCACGCCGTCGCCGCGATCAGCAAGGCGAGGTTCGATTCGCCCGCGCCGCGCAGCCGCAACAGCGGCCTGAACAGGGCACCGAGCTTTAACCGCCAACAGTCGATGCAGAGCGTGGACGACTACCAGGGAAACCACTCCCAGGCGAGTAACTTCTCGGAGAACTTTCCGCCTCCGGACGCGAACACGGCCTTTTCCGCTGGCAACGGATCCTCACAAACGGCCATCAATGGCGACGGACCGGAGCAACCACCGCGCAAGCGCCAGAGGCTCAACATCACACCAGCCAACAGCTTCGGCGGGTACCCGGATAACAACGGCAACAACAGCAACAGCAACAGCAACAGCAACAACAACGCCAACAACAACAACAACAACAACAACAGCCAGATGCAGATGTATGCCGACGCCTTCCCCGGCTCGCCGACGGAGCCCAACGACTCCTTCATCTACACCCAGCACGCGGCGGCGGCACAGGTGGGCGAGCAGACGCCGCAGGAACCCTTCACCCCCCTGCAGCCGCTGCCGTACGAGGTTTCCCCCGAGGCGGAAAATAAGCGGAGTATGCTGATGAGCCTCTTCATGGACGACGGCTTCGACGAGACAAGGCAGGACATATTGCGGTCCATGAGCCCTCGTGACCTGGACATGCCGATAGACACGCAGAGCCACACGGCGTTGCACTGGGCGGCGACCCTGTCGCGGATGACCTTGCTGCGGGCTATGGTCACGGCGGGGGCCAACCCCTTCCGGGTGAACGCCTCGGGCGAGACGGCTCTGATGCGCGCCTGCATTGTGACCAACTCCCATGACCACAACACCATGCCGGAGCTCCTTGACATCCTGGGCAGCACGATCGAGGTGCAGGATAGCAAGGGCCGCACGGTACTGCACCACATCGCGCTGACCAGCGCCGTCAAGGGTCGCAGCGCCGCCAGCCGCTACTACCTGCAGTGCCTCCTGGAGTGGGTGGTGAGGCAGGGAGGCGCCGCCCAGCGCAGCTCTCAGGGGAGCGGTGGCAGCCAACCTGGGAGCAGCCAGAACAACAACCTCGGCAGCTCGCAGGCGCAGACAAACACAAACGGCAACAATCCCGCCAGGTTGGATCTTGGGCGCTTCATGAGCGAGATGGTGAACGCGCAAGATAACGCTGGCGACACCGCGCTGAACATCGCCGCCCGCATCGGCAACCGCAGCATAATATCTCAGCTGCTCGAGGTGTGTGCGAGAGCAGACGTCGCCAACCGTGCGGGGCTTCGTCCCTTGGATTTCGGCATCGGGCTGGACGTCGCGGATGATGGCGTTAATGGGGTGGCGGACGGTGTTGAGGAGAAGAAGGACGTGATGGGCAGCAGTCAGAAGAGCCGGGAGAGCAGCGATGAAATAGTCACCTGTAGGTACCCCTCCCTCCCGCCCCGTTCTGTCGTCTGATCTCTCAAGCAATTCGACTCGACAGCAGCTGACACAGTCAAACAAACCACAGCCATCACCCATCTCCTCACAGAAACGGCAACCAGCTTCCAGCTGGAGATGAAGACGAAACAGCAGTCGATCGATGCGCTCCACAGCACATTACGCTCCACCTCGTCCCAACTGGCCGACTCACGTCGGAGGTTAGAAGCCCTGCAGGACAAGCTGAAACAGCAGCAGCTCGCACGGCAGAAGATCTCCAACCTGAACCGCGCCCGCGATCAGGAGCAGTATCGCCTCATGCAGCTGGAGCAGACCCACGGCCGGCGGGACATGTCGGCCTCCAACGGCTGGGACGCCGAGTCGAGCGGCCTCCTGGCAGCCATCAACGCGGCGAGCAGCAACCCGTCGGAGCCCTCGCAGCTGCCGTCGGCATCGCTGCTGCGGGCGCGGCTCAACGCGGTGCGGTCGCGGTCGGACGACACGAGGCAGGCCGTCGCGGCGCTCAAGAGCAGGAGCCGCGAGGCGGAGCAGAAGTACCGCCACCTCGTCGCCCTCGCGTCCAAGTGCTCAGACGCGGACGTAGACGCCCACCTCGAGGGGCTGGTGCGGGCGGTCGAGAGCGAGAAGGGCGAGTTGGAGATTGGGAGAGTGAGGCGGTTCCTGGGCGGGGTGGAGGGTGTTGTTCACTGAACTGAGAGCACAGGCTTCTTATATTTATTCCTGGACGTGACCATAATGATGTTGTTGTTTTAGTGCAGGCTCATTTTTTAATTTTTTTTTCGCTGATGTACCTACCTAGCAGCCACTCTCATCATGGCGGCGGGCCGTGCTTGTCTGGACATTGTAGCATTGGAATTGCATTTGCAAGTAAGAAAAAGACGAAACCCGAAGTTGATGGAAGAGCCAGCGAGATGTACGTATAAGTCAAATGATGACAAGATAAGCGTCAAACCGACTTAGGCAGTTTAGTGCTTGATCTGCATATAGGCGAGTTCTTGAGGAATGCCTTCATGGCAAGAACTGGACAAGAACCGCACAAATTTGTCAAGAATTGAAGTGTTAAGTTGTTCCTTCCGACAGGCGGATAATTGTGACGGATGTGTGAACTGATGCTATAATTATGAGCTGTATCGACATGCTAGACTAGGACCATGTTCGCTGGTTTCCCTGTGCAACGAACAGGACCAAGGAAAGGAAAAGAGCAGACCGACGGAGAATTGGCGATGCACGCCCAAAAAGTGAGTTTAATTACGCAATCCTAAGCTTCGAGTCCACTGCCTCCCTCGTGCTCGTGATCAAGTCGGCTGTGCTCTTCTTGCCTTCAGCACAGTCTTCTTCTGCCCCCGCTGCCACCCTTCCTGTCCGCTCCCTTGCGGCAAGCAGATCCTCAAACGTCGGCACAGTCCCAGACGGGTAGCAGTCCAGCAGGTTGTCCATGTCTTCGTCAGAGAGGCCGCACAGGTCCTCGAGCGAGAAAGCATCGCTGACCTTGGTCATCCACCTCATCCGCCTGGGCCCATCCTTCACATCGGGCGCAACCTCCCTCAGGCGGCTCCTCAGCCTCCCGACGCTCTCAATCGCCCGCCCGGCATTGGACGGCAAGGTGGCGGCGATGTGCTTGCGGATGGTGCTCGCCAGCCGCGGCCCTTTGCCGTTGGTGCTGACCATGACCTGCAGGGGCCCGTCGCGGTGCATGCTGCCGAAGTAGAAGTCGCACTCGGGCGGCACGTCGGCGATGTTGGCGGGGATGCGGCGGGAACTGCAGAGCCGCCAGATCTCGGTCGAGGCCTCCGGGTCGTCCACCGCCACCAGCACCATTGCGATGGCCGGGTCGTCCAGGTCTGCCGGCTCGAACCTGCGGTCCACGTGCGTGACCTGGCCCCTGGCCACGCGGTGGGCCACCTCCCTGTTCAGGCCCGAGGACGGGCTGATGACGGTGACGTGTGCGTCCGCGTTGAGGAGGGCCAGGATGCGCCCGGCGGCGACTTCTCCGCCCCCAACCACCAGGGCCCTCTTGCCCTTGATCTGCCATGCAATCATCAGGCTCCCTCCGCCTTGGACCTCGGGGAATTCTGAAGATCTACTCATCATTTCCTGTCTTGGTAGGGGGACTGGCTGGGGGTTCAAAAAAGCGATAGGCACTGTTGGTACGAAAGGCCCGAACGGACAAGGAGGATATATATGTATATATGGTGTCGTGCTAGTTGTGGAAGATCGCTACTTTGCAAGGTAGGAGAGATATCCCGAATACATGGGCAGGCGCTATTAGCTGTGTATGCTCGGTGCTACTACTTGCCCATAAGCCTGGGCTCCTAACTGCTGCAACCCTTTTTTTTGTCTTTTTTGTAGGAGGCATTTTAATATTCCGCTTGGTCGTTTCGGCGCGACCGGAGTGCGTGACGTCTCCCTACAGATACAATAGGTATTTTTCCTCGGAGACCCGTGTACGTAACTCGCTGTGTTGAGGCTTGGATTGGAGGGTCCATCCAGTCGGCGTCTCGGTGGTGGTGTTGGCAGGAGCGCTAACAGGTTTGTTGCGATAAGATAAGAGATTGGTTGGATTTGTTGGTGCTTGTCCCGCAAGCTCAGCGTCGATCAGCC
This sequence comes from Pseudohalonectria lignicola, assembly GCA_003049395.1. NCBI lineage: Eukaryota > Fungi > Ascomycota > Sordariomycetes > Magnaporthales > Ophioceraceae > Pseudohalonectria > Pseudohalonectria lignicola. The sequence continues at coordinate 19,244 of PYSP01000344.1, forward strand.
TGCAACCGCCACCTAGCTGAGGGGACTGGAATATATGGAACCTCCAAACCCCAAACCAGCTAAAGATACTTAGGTGAAGGTGAATCCTCCCTGCCTGCTGTGCCACTCGACCTGACACCTATAGATCGGACGACTGTCCTTTATTCCTTCTTTTCTCTCTCCCAGCGTCGAGGCTTGACTGGCGTTCGCTGAACACTACCTACCCACTACCTGCTTTTACCGCCCGCCCACCCCATTTACTGCTTTTTGATGGATTGATGCCACCACCACCCCCTTTGTGCCGACGCCCAGAGGGACGGTGCCGGGCCCGACCACATCCACTGTCGGACGACAGCCTCCTTTCTCGAGTTCCACGTCGCCTCCTTGCCTGCCCTTTCGATCGCGCACTCATCCTCCGGCATACCCGCATTCGAACCCTCGCCCAGCCCCTGCCTGGACCATGTCCGGCAGAAAGCTGGGGGGCGGTAGGGTTCTAGGCACAGGCAAGGGACTTGCACCCCCCCCGCCATCCCATGTCGCCCATCCGACCCACGGCTACCACGGGCCCCGGGCCTCAAGTCCGTTCGACGCCTCAGACGTCAGCACAGTCTCTTCAGGCTCCCACAATCCAAACCTCATCACCCCTCCAACCTCGTCGAGTCCGTTGCCCGACTTCTCCCAGGATCTTGCCGCCAACATCAGCCTCGATGCCCCGTCACCTCCGAATGCTGCCGGCGGGCAGTTGGTCTGTCCAATATGTCAGGAGGAGATGGTATGTAGGATGCTCTGCTCGGCATCACTATGTTCTTATTCTCTGATGTATATCATCTCGATTATTGCTACTGCCCATGCTGACTAGGCCTGTCCTTTATCTGCGACAGTTAACCCTGCTACAACTTAATAGGTACCCTCTGCCCGGCCCTGATTCCCCTCCCCCCACCCACCCTCAAAGATGCTATCATGGCGGCGTGTTTTCATCCCATGTCATCCGAGTCCTAAGTCAAGCAGATCGAACAAAATCCAGTGCGTCGAGTGCCCGGCTAATTCATCCTAGACACATCGACGACAATCACCAAGAACTCCCGGAGACCGAACAGGATGAGGTCAAGACATGGTTCGACAAGCAGGTGCTCAAGGCGAAGCGCTTCCAGCCGCTCTCTCTGATCAACCAGAAACTCCGGGGGCTGGAGGTGTTCGAGTCCAACGAAGACCCCGTGATGGCGACGCTGCCGCCCGCATCCAGCTCGGCCATGACGAATCCCGCAGTCAGAGTGCTGGAGCCCACCACGGTGGCGGACCCTGACGACCTGATCACAAAAAAGCATTGGCAGCGGCCGACAGGCTCGGACATGTGCACTGATCCCACGTGCGACCGCAGGCTAGGTCCCATGAACGGCAGCGTCAACTGCCGCAAGTGCGGTCGCCTCTTCTGTGAGGAGCACACAATGTACCAGATGAGGCTGGCCGCGCGGACGGCGAACCACGAACCCGTCAGGGGCTACTGGTACCGCGTGTGTGAGACGTGCTTCAAGTCGCGAGCTGGATACAACGACCACAATGGCGTGCTGACCGATCACACGGCCGCCTTCCTGGCTCTACGCACGCCCCGCGTCGAGCGGCAGAACCTCGAGATTGCGAGGCTGGAGAAGCGCCTGACAAGGCTAACCCAGCTATTGACGACCCCGCCGGAGGATCTAGCATTGATGAACGGAACAGGAGGAGGTGCTACCGGAGGCGGAGGCGGCGGGGCGGGGGCTCTTCTATCGGCGCCAATAGCCACATTGGCGGGTCAGAGAAATCAGCGTAAGGCGCTGGAGCAGTCGGTGGTGACATGGGAGGAGGACGCAACAGTGGCCAAGTGCCCCTTTTGCCAGCAAGAGTTCGGATCGTGGACCTTCAGGAGACACCACTGTCGGATATGCGGGCGCGTGGTCTGCGCAGACCCACAGACGTTGTGCTCAACCGAGGTCGGGCTCAACGTGGCGACATCACGCCCGCCGTTGTCACACACGTCATCATCCTCCTTGTCCCGATCTGAGAAGGCGAGCTTGCCAACAGGGACAGGCGCAGGCGCAGGCGCAGGGGTAGGGGCAGGCGCAGGGGTTGTAGGTGTAGGACATGGAGTGGGAGGGGGCCATGTCCAGGTCAGCGTCGATATACGCATGTGCCGCGACTGCTCGACGACCATCTTCGGCAAGCGCGACGTGGCGGCTTCCATCGCCCACCGCCCGCCCGACCAGCGCGCATATGAGAACCTGCGTCAGTTCGAACGGGGCATCCGCTCGCTCATGCCGTCCTTCCACCGCGCCCTGATGGCGCTCCAGGTGCCGGACGCGTGCAGCGGTGGCGACGGCCACGGCGACGGCACCGCCCTCCAGCAAAAGCCGCCACCCACGCATGCGCAGATCAAGGAGGCGGCCAAGATCCGCAGGCGGCTCATGGACGCCTTCGCCAAGTACAACCTCGCGGCCAAGCGGATCCGCGACATGCCCACCACAAACCCGGCACAGAAGAAGCTTCAGCTGGCCATCCACGCGGCCGCGTCCGTCTTCCTGCACCAGAACATGCTGCCGCTCAAGAGCGTGCCCCGGATGCTCAGGACGCAGTCGTCGTCGTCGTCGTCCGCCTCGACGGCCTCCACCTCCCAGGGCCCGGGACAGGGACACCGCAGGCTCCTCTCTGGTCTGAACAACGGCGGCGGCTCGACGGGCCACCACCACCTCAACTCTCCGCTCCGCAACGGCGAGTCGGCCAGCAGCCCCGGCCACGAGACCGGGGACGGCGGGAGCGTGGCGGGTAGCGAGGTCAGCACGGCGGTCTCGGCGCTCGAGACGGAGGAGAAGGAGCTGCGGGAGCGGCTCGTCGTGCTGGAGGAGCAGCGCTTCCTGGTGCAGGGCATGGTCGACAGCGCCAGGGGGGCCCGGCGGTTCGAGGAGGTCGGCGCCCTGAGCGGGAACCTCGAGGAGCTGGACCGCGAGATCGCGCTGCTCAAGAAACAGGTCGACGGCGTCGAGGAGCGGTGGGAGGGCCTGTATGCCTCTGGTGAGGCTAGGTGACATCGAACAGTAGATATTGATATATTCACCCCTATTTCAAGCACGCACGTAAGGAGCTCGCTTGCCTTGAAGCAGACGCAAGGGCCGAGGGTGAATATGAGCGCCTCGTACTGTCATTATTGCGGCATATGACTATCCGCTCCTTGATGGCCAAAAGCTATATATCCCGACGTCCCCATGCCTACGTAGGAGCCTATTATCATGGTCGCACTATCAACAGGGCCATTGTGAAACCCCCAGACTGGCGACCCGGACGGTGCAACCCACCCTCCAACCCCCCGGAGGCACTCATCCAGACAGTCCCAATTATAGTAGCGATCTCCCTCTTCTGACAGAAGCTTCAGGGAATCGAAGAGACTCACTCGCGGCTGGGCCCGTGGGACTGGTACGCAACCAGCTGCAAGGATCCAGTGGCGGGGAGGACGCAGCTGATAAAACTGCCCCTTGTGGAGTTGCGGTGGTAGTCCTAGTACGGATCGGCACCTTGCGCCTTGCGTCGTTTCCCCCAAGGTCAAGCGTCGGATCGAGAATGTCGACAGCGATCCCTCAAGTTACATGGCCAGTACACATACCCTGCAGCAGCTTATCGGCCGCCTTAGCCTGCCGATTCCAGAGTTCCTCATCCCCTCCACCGTTAGGTTCGAACAGTTTCACACGACCCTCCGATATGACAAACCCGCCGCATGCGATCCGGACGATCTGCACCGCTTCGTGTCCCATGTCGATGGCGAGGTGGTGCTTGACGTAGCGAGAAAGAGCCGCGTGGAAAGGGCGCTTCTCATGTTCGGCTTGACGCTGTTGTTCTTCGTCATTCCGGGCCAAAACCCGGCCTTCCTTGACGAAGCGCCGTAGGTCAGCCGCCGGGACAATGACCTCAAGTGTGCGAAGACCGAGCGCGGTCGGCTCTGTGGCGGCTATACCGGTGGCGCCGACAGTGGCCGAAGCTGGCGGGGGTGATTTAAGAAGGCGAAACCCAAGCGTGATGACCGTGTCCTTCAGCTGGGGGCCGCTGCGCAGTCCCGTGTCCCTCATCCAGCCCTCCCAAAGGTCGACCAAATCGCCACCCCGTAGACCCAGCGGACTGATGCGACAGTCGAAGGTCTGCGCGAGAAATCCCACCACGGCGGCCCTGACGGTGGGCGGCATGCGCATAAGCAGCAATGGCAAGTGCATAAACCCAGTCTGTTGGCCGCCCGACTCTATGCCAGCGGGCGACAGGAGTATAGCCTGGCACTGGGCTGTCTCGTATTCAAGCGTCAGCAGCAGAAACCTGTTGCCACTATTGTCACCATCAACGACAGACCGAGCCCATTCAAAGGACACCAACGCCAGCGAGCCGTATCGGTGGCCTGCACCACCGCCCTCGCCCACGCCCTCGCCATCGCCAGGGAGGCGCAGTTCCAAGCCGCGGATGTTGTCGCCGACCAGGACACCCCTCAGTTCGTGCGCGAGGGCGTCTAGCCGGGCCTCCGTGAGCGGGCGAGACCCGACGTAGAGCGGGGATGCGCGGTAGGTGTGGTAGGTCGTCTCGAAGAAGGCGAGCTCGGGCGGGTCAGGCAGCGGCTCGCCGTTCTCGTCGAGTTCGGTGGGGTCGGAGGAGTGGCTGGGCGGTGATGACACCTGCTCACGTTCTTGCGCCTGTAACCGCTGCGCTCGCGATCTGAGTGGTGGCCTGGGCATCTTATGCGTGAGGGTAGGGAGGTGCTGCGATCGCAGCTTTTGTTCCTTGTGTCTCGCGTCTCGCGGCTTGCGAAGGGGGATGGGGCTGTTGAAGCGTGGGTGTTGATCAGGTGGGATCGGAAGAGGTCGATTAGTAGTGGCTCGAGGAACCAAGGATTTAATTGCTACTGCTGTATGACGACAGCTGTTGAGGGAGCTGCGAGGAGCCGGTTGTACTGGGGTTTCCTTCGATGGAAGGAGACTGATCATGGCGATCTGAGTCGCGAAAGTGCATCAGCTCTTATCGTGTTCTTGATAGTGGGGTTCTATTTGCTTTCGAGACAATAGAACGCGAGGACACGTGACCGCCAACAATCTCCTTGTAACGATTCCTGCCAATAGCTTTGATTCCCTTCCGACGTATCTAATTACGTGGGTACCTACCTACCTACCTAGATAGCTAGAGGGGCATGCAAAGATCTCCCCTTCACACTTTGACTATTACACCCGACCCTGCCCTTGCCAGCCGAACGCAAAACAGGCAGATGGACGTTCCACTAATCGCGAAGGCGGCAAACAGCTGCAGGCCCAAGTAGTCGTTCCTCGACTTTAGAATGGCGCCAGCGATAGGCGGTCCAATCAAGGACCCGATGGCGTTGAAGAAGTTTGCAGTGCCCATGCGCGCCCCGAGGAAGCTCAGGTCACTCGTGATGGACGTCAGAACGACTGCCGGCAGCGAGACGATGCCTCCGGAGGAGAAGCCGTACAGAACGGCAAACACGACATTCCCGGCCACGTCGTTGACCGCCACCCAGCAGAAAGTCACCGCGCCGGCCATGGTGGCCACTGCTATCATAGTGTTGACCGGGCCGATCAGGTGGACGAACAGCGAGGGTGCCAGCCGCCCGAGGACCGAGGCGGCGTTGAGGATGGCAATCAGGTTGAGGGCCAGGTTCCTGTCGGAGACACCGTGCGTGAGGGCGTACGTCTGCAGATAGAAGACGGGCACGAAGAAGCCGAGGTTGCTGCAGAACATGGCGCCGCAGTAGAAGATGTAGGGCGGCTCGCGGAAGGCAGCCGGGTCGACGAGCGAGCGCACCTTGCGCGGCCTCGCCCGGGGCCGCATGACGGACACGGCGAAGGCGCACGTCGACAGCGCGATGAAGCCCAGCACGCGGTTCGTCCAGCCGAAGCCGATCCTGCCCACCAGCGATGTGAAGATGAGCGGGTACACGACGCCGCCCAGGCTGCTGCCCACCACGGCGATGCCGATGACCAGCGCGCGCTTGCTGGTGAAGTACTGGGGCAGCACGGCCAGGGTCGGCACCACCAGGCATCCCGCCCCTAGCCCAAGGCAGAAGGCCTGGCCCAGAAGCACGTGCCAGTACTGCGTCGCCAGGCTTGTCATCATGAAGCCGAAGCTGACGAAGAAGGTGCCCGTGGCGACGAGGGCCCGGAAGAAGCCCGCGTCGAACAGCGGGCCCGAGATGGCGCCGCACCCGAGCAGCAGGAACCCCTGGATCGAGCCCACCCACGAGATGGCATCGGGAGACGAGTGCCTCAAGAGGTTTGTCTCGTAGTAGGTCTGGTACACGCCGAAGGTGTTGACGATACCCCTGTTCTGCCGGTTAGCAGTGCACTCCTGTATACTGCATAATCTGGCTGGAGGCTAGTGGGTAGGTAGGTAGGTAGGTAGGTAGGTAGGTAGGTAGGTAGGTAGGTAGGTATGTATCCATCCGAGGCGGTTGGTAGACTGTCTGGACGTACCAAGAGTTGAAGAACAGTGCAAACCCCCCTGCCACCTGCAACCACGCCCTCAGCCCTCCGTTGGGGATCTCATCGGGCTCGACGGCCAGTACCGCCTCCTCCCCGGTCTCCACCGGTGGGGCAGTTGGTAGCCGTGGTGACGGCGGTGATGATGACGACGGCGGCTCTGGCCCTGCCTTCTTCTCGGGGCCCGAGTCCATGCCCACTGTTGACACGTCCGTGGTCGAAGGAGCGTCCCCGCCTCCAGGAATGATGGCACCTCTTACTCTTCCTGCTCCTCCTTTCTCCCCTTTTTTGGTATCCGACATTACAAAGTCAACACACGACCCGCACCCACGCAGAGGCAATAAAGAGACGTAGTCGACAGAAAGATAGAGAGATCGAAGTAGAGATAGACGAACAGCTACCGACTCACTCCTCTAAGACCTTCCTTCCGTGCCATTAGACGTAGTCAAGTATCAACAGAGGAACTAGGAACCAAACATCGCCGAGGATAAAGCCGTGGTCGGCAGGCGGATCCTTTCTGTTTTAAATGTTGTCATCCGAATTGAGGTCGGAGTCGACCACCATCTGTGCCGGCCGGTTTCGGGGGTGTGTTCCATAACTTCCCTTGTGCATGCGACCAACCCACTGCTACCCTTGCTACCCTTCTTGCCCCATCCCCATCCCCGCCGTTCCATAACTGTGTGTCATCATTAATCCGGGGTGACTGCCAGTGGGTGGGAATGGAGCGGGAATTGGTGACCTGATAGCTTATGAGGCTTTGGGGTTACGGGATGTAAATTTTGAGCAGATATGTCAGCAGCGGAACACCATAACTCCAACCCGATCATCACATACTCACTTGGGTTCCCGAAGTGATAAAATCATTGCATGCATCCCTTCCTTGACCAGGTCCTTCCTGTGTATCCGTGATTCCGTGATCTCTCGCATCTCCAGGACTTGTTCACAACTTCATCAAGACAAGCCTTGACAGTGACCAAGTGAGGGGCTGGCTGGGACTCATCAACTCTCTCTTGTGCCGAAAGCCGAGCTTCCCCACGCTCGCAGATCCTGACCTACCTAAGGCGGCTACCTAGGCCTAGAGCCTTGTCTGACAGGTCGAATGCAAATCTTGCAACACCATTACCGGCAATCCAACGCGGCTTTGCTCCGGGCGCGACACCCCCATTTGCGAAGTGTTCGTACTAAGGCAGAGAAAAAGGAGAGGAAAGCCAGGACTAGTAGTAGGACCAATCGGTGTGATCGGACATCTGTTTTCGCCTCACCAGTTAAATGCTGCCGGGGATCATTCCAACCAGACCATTCTTGCCGGGCTAGGCTCTTCCTCCCAGATTTACAAGCAACAGACCTAATAAACCCCCTCGCTATCAGCCCCTCACCACATTCATCTCAGAGCAGCGCTATAGTCCAACAGTCTCAATCCGCCCACAATGTGACTGAGATCATCACTTGGCCTCCTCGATCCTCTCCTCGGAGCGTGTTCCAACGTTATGGACCTTGTCCTCGCCAGCTTCTTTCGTGATCTGGCACTGATATTGGCGGAACTTCCGGGCCGGGAGTCTCGCCTCAAACTGTTGATATCGTTGTCAGATTCCGCATCTTCAGATTAGGAGCAGGGAACAAGGGGAAAGGCACACTCACCAACTCGTCGACCTCCTCGAGGGTGCGATCCTTCAGCTCTGGCAGGAAGAAGAAGACGAAAAGGGCACAGACGGCACACGATCCGGTCCAGATGAAACCATACTTGGGGCCCCAGTTGAGGGAGTCGGGGTTGATGAAGTAGGGAGCAGTGAAAGTGGTGAGCCACTAATTGTAGTAGAGAGGTCAGTAAGCAAAGCTTTGTCTTGCTTAATACGGAGGTGGGTGGGTTGGTCACCAGAGAATGCGACCCGGAACCCTAAAAGAAATGCAAGAAGAAGGAGGGAGGGGGGAAGGGAGAAGGAGTGGAGGAAAGGAAGAATAAGAGGAGAAAAGAAGAGGAAGAAAAAACACCTACAGCCCACACGAAGCCTACAGCAGTGGCAATGCCAAAGGTGTGAGACCGCAGTCGCTGGGAGGGAATCTCGCCAGCAGCCACCCATGCATAAGATGCCAGGCCAGCATTGTAGCACACAAGATACAGCACGGACATGGCAACGACAGTCTTGCCCGTGGACTCGGCCAGCGGGCTGGCGGTGTAGACGGAGGCCATGATCAGCTGGGTGAGGCCGCAGCCGATGAGCCCGGCGATCATGAAGACGCGCCGGCGTCCCCAGCGGACGATGACGAGCGAGTTGATGATGACGGCGACCATGCCCACGCTCAGCAGGATGATGGTGTTCTCGAACGGGTTGCCGATCCCGGCCAGCAGGAAGAAGTAGGTCCCGTACATGAAGATGTACATGCTCCCGGAACCGGCCTGGGACGTGATGACGGCGATGGAGAGCAAGGTGCGGCGGCGGTCGACGGGGTTGCGGAAGAGCTCGACGACCCCGACGCCGCGCTGCATCTCCCGCTCCGAGGCCAGGGCGGCCGTCATCTCGCGCAGCTCCGCGTCGACGGACCAGCCCGCCGCGGGGCGGAGCCACCTCAGGGAGGCCTCGGCCTGCGCCGCCCTCCCCCTCTCAAGCAGCCAGCGGGGGGACTCGGGCACCAGGAAGAGCCCGACGGCGAGCAGGGCCGGCATGATGTGGCAGATGCCTAGTGGCATGACGTACGAGTACCTCCCTAGGTCCCTAGCGCCGTAGTTGTTGACGACGGTGCCGATGATGGACCCTATCGCGGTCCAGGCCATCAGGGCCGAGATGGACAGGCCCCTGTAGAGGGCGGGGATGGACTCCTGGATCCAGAGTTGCGATTGCGTCATGAGCAGGCCGTTGGCGAGGCCGATGATGACCCGCCCGGCGTACAGGCCGCCGATGGTCTCGGTCGTCTGCATCACTGCGGTGGAGACGAAGACGAGCGCGCACGCCACCCACAGCGACGGCTTGCGGCCCAGGTACAGCGCCGTGAAGCCCGCCGTGCCCGAGGTGACGAAGGAGCCCAGCGTCATGAGCGAGGCGATCAGCTGCTGCCGCTCGTGGGGGAGGTTCCATCCGATGGGGCTCATAGGGTCTGGCTCGCCGAAGACCTGTTTTGAATTTTTTTTCGGTGTCACGGTCAGGGGCTGACTTGGGCTGACTTGGGTTTGGCGGGCGAGGAAGAATGCGAAGGTCCCCCAGGGAGGCAGGTCATCAAGCAAGTGATGGGCAGCTAGGTAGGTAAGGTAGGTAGACTTCTTCACTCACGGTCAAGAAGCCAATCATGGCCTGCAGGCCGCCAATAATGCCAAAGTCAAGGCCATACTGGAACTGGCTCATAGACACCAGCGTCACAGCGAGAAGACACTTCCAATGCGCCTTGAACCCGAGGTCCTCTCCGTGTGAAGTCGACATTTTTGGCTGCTTGACTCTTGGCCGAGACCCAGGGGGGGCTAAAGAGCATGCAGTTTTCGTGTTTTTGTGTGGTGTCCTTGTGTGTTTGTCGCGGCGATCGAATAGATTAGGCTGTCTCGTATTCAGAAAAGGATCGAGGAAGTAAAATGGTTGAAGCTTGAGGGGAGGAAATGGCGGAGATTTTATCTGGACCGCATCGTGGTCAAGCAAGCCCGCCTCTTCCCCTTTCCTCCATCAAACTCCAGTCTCCTTTTCGAACTTGGACCAAATCTCACCTGCACTCCCGCAGTAAACATCGGCCAAACAACAGTGCCAATTACCACCGACACAGCCGGAATTTGAGGGAAAAGTCCTTTGATATCTTCCATGCACCGTGCCGCATTTCCCACGAACATGTTGGCGGCGTTGTGTAACAGCCAACAGCTCGAATGCGACCCAGAACCGACCGTTCTGACCGAATTGGGCTATGGGAGGGGAAAACCACGAGGAGCGTTCCAGACTTCCTCTTCCAGAATGCAGATGTTCAAGCTTCCAACAGGCAGACCCATGGTTTTGCATGCGCTCGTCATGAGATATTGCTGCATATCAGCCGCGCCGAGGCCATGCCTCACCTTGTATGGTTATCAAATGGCCCATAGATGCGCTGCGTCTTCGGTGCACTCCTGCGGCGCGGTCGCCCACTTGGGTGTTGGATGGCTTGGAGGGTCTTTCGGGTCCTTGGGTGGGTGATCATTTCAGGCTAGGCATGCCCTGTGTTCACCCATCGAATCGGAAGCTATCCGCATCCCTAAGACCTGGATGAGAAAACATAGTACGTAGTAGGCCAGAGAGATCCCGGTGGGATGGAAACATAGACTCGGCGCTTCATATTGGTTGTTCGACATTGACAAGGGATCATTAATAACATTCGTATATTGAGGTTTTGACGGTTAGCCAGTGAGGGGGGGGGTCAAGTCGGGGGACTCTATCGCCCATAGCCTCGAGATTTCATCATCCAGCTGCTGCGGTGACTGCATGCGGCGAGCAGCAGGTCAGATTGACAATGCATGGGCGGCCAACAGCACGCATTCGATATTTCTCCATATGCCATGTAGATTAAATAACCTATCAATGGCACAGGTTCTGGATGGACATTCCTTCGTCTGTCCCGTCCGCCACTTCCTCCTTGGTCTCACCTTGAATCTTTGCTGCCGTGCTCTGAATTTGTTGAACACCCTAATTTGCGGCCCAAACAATGTTGATAACCGGGGGCTGGAGCTTCCTACAACGTATCAGGCGATCGTCAGGCGAGGCGCAAGGGTACAGTGGTCGGACAAATCTTGGACGGAGCCTACGTTATCGCGTTTTGAGGGGCGACCTCCAACTTCATACAATCCTTATTCGTTACCAAGATATCCCCCTACACATCATGTATTGCTCCCAAGGGAGAATAGGGAGCAGAGCTTCAAGGTAACCCAGAGTCCCAGACGGAAGACAAGAAACAACGCAGAATATGAGGAAGACCAACCGATCAAAATCTAGTATATAGAAACTTAACCCAATCCGTTCAACTGCAAAGCACTCTTATGAAGAGAGAGAAAAAGAAAGAAAAGAAAGAAACATTCATGGGCGATGAGATACTTTGTAAAATCAAGAGGCATCCGATCTTCCCTTCTTCTTCTCTCCCCTGCTTCCAGTCCGTGTTGAGTGGATGAGCTATGAGTTAAAAATATTTGGGCCTACCTGCAGAGGAATCTGGGGCACGGCGCCTTCGCTCTAAGTCCATCAGTCCTTTGTGTATTATGTATGGGGTGCTGTCTCGTGGTAACGCATTGCTCGTCTCATCACCAGTAATGTTAGGCCGGTCGGTCGTTCATTTTCATCATTCCTGTGTTATTTTTATTCTAATATTGTTTTCAGAAGTCATCAATCATCAACCGGATTTTTACACATGTCACTCAGACACATTCCAGGATGAATGGAAATTGAAATCGCGCCGGTCGGTTCCTGCCTCTCAAGCTCCAAACCCACCAAACCCACCAAACCCACCAAACCCCACCTAAATCTCATGCCCACACCCACGGTGAGCCTCACCAAGAGCCGCCATCTCGGCAAGTCCCTCAAAGCTCGGCTCCAAGCTCCGGGTCCGCATCGCCGCAAGCACGCCGGCGTTCACGGGGGTCTTGGGGATGAAGGACGTGCCGTTCAACGAGAGCACGGTTAGCTGGTGGGCGGCGGCGCGGGCGTTGAGGAGGTGCAGCTCCTTGTTGATGTTGGTGATGTTGTCGCAGGCCTGGTGGTAGCAAGCGTCCTCCTCCGGCAGGATGCCCGTCTGCAGGAATGCGAACGGCTTGTTGAGGACGGACCAGAAGGAGGCGTAGTCGCTGCCGTTGGTCAGGATGCGCGGGGTCACGGCCACGCCCTGGGCGGCGAAGTGGTCCAGGTAGATCTGCTGGATGGCGCCGGAGCCGGGAGGAGCCACGCTGCCGTGCACGCGGCCGTCCGAGTCCGACACCCCGATGCGGCCCTGCGCCACCATGTCGAAGTTGAGGTAGGCCAGGATCTGGTTCGTCTCGGCCGCGGAGAGGGACTGGCAGTAGTACCTGGATCCGAGCAGGCCACTCTCCTCAGCGCCCCACCAGGCGAAGCGCACCTTGCTGCGGGTGCGGTACTTGACGAAGGCGTCGAACAGCTCAAGCAGCAGCGAGGTCCCGGAGCCGTCGTCGTTGACCCCCGGGCCCGCCGCCACGCTGTCGTGGTGCGCACCGAGCACGATCACGTTATCCGGGTCGCCGTCCTCCGTCTCGACGAAGACGTTGCTGGTGTATCGCGTCTCGAGCGACTGCGTCTGCTGGAAGTGCGCCGTCACGCTCTCGCCCGCTCGGATGCGCGCCGCGACCGCCCGACCGTCCGCCTGGTTGATGAAGCCGGCGGGGACGTGCTCGTCCGAGGGGGCGCTCAGCGTGCCCGCTGTCACCTGCGTCGGCACGTCGTTGTATATGATGACGGCGACGGCGCCCGACTTGGCCGCGGGCACCACCCGCCCGGCCAGCGTGCCGCCCGTCGGGCATCGGAACCTGTCGATCAGCACGATCTTGCCGGCAACCTCCAGTCCGGCGTAGTTGGCCACGTCGCAGCCGGCCGCACCCTCGGGTCCGAGGGCAACCTCAGCCGTGTAACCGTCCGCGCTCGTCGAGGGCGAGTAGGTCAGGCCGTAGACGAACACGGGCTCGCCGTCGAACTCGAGGGCGATGGAGCTCACGTTGGGGAACAGGGCGCCGAACTGTTGCTTCCAGGCGCGGGTGCCAGGCACGCCCGATACGCGGCTGTAGATCCAGTCCACGGTGGCGTTGGACCCGCTATAGCCGAATGCCCGGTTGCCGCCGTTGGCATACGCAAGGTCGTTCAGCGTCTGCAGGTTCTTCATCAGATTCTCCGATGTGATGTCCGCCTGCAGCTTGGCCGAGTCGATCTTAGGCTTGCACTTCTGCGCCGCGGCTGCACCGGCTAGAGCCAGCGAAAGAAGCTGCAGCTTCATCGTAGCAATGGACAGCCGTGAGGCGACCGACCGACACTTTGCTCGATAGAGGGGCCGCCAGAGGGGAGGGGAATCGGGGGAGTGGCGGGAATTACGCAGTATGGAACCTGGGGTTTGCTGCTTCCTGCTGGGGACTGGATGGAGGCTAGACGCGTCTCAGTCACAGTGTTACAGTCAAAGCAGTAACAGCTCGCAGATATCGCAGACGACGGAAAAGGAACCCAAAGAAATGAACAGGATTGAAATGCTACAATGCTACCCATCGCGCAGGGACGACGGTGGTAATAAATACCTCCGGGACTATTCCGTAGTACCTTGCCTATCGCAAGGCTCGCAACGCTGCAGGTACTCAATCTATTGTACCGCGGGACTGCGACCCGCTGGTCGCTGAGAATATTGCGTTGCACTGAGGCCATGACGATTGACGTCCACAGTCCTACCCAAGCGGGCTGTCAGCCGGGCATCAAATCCGTCCATGAGACTGGTGAGAGACAAGGAGGTTAGAGGAACGTCTGGGTTGTACTGCGTAGAGCTGGCCGCCACCCCCGGTCCGCCGAGCGCCGAGATTGTGAGTCGCGCTTCCGATCGGGAAGGTAGCTGTTTCCCCAAGCTAGGCCATGCTGGACCTCACCAGGCCTTCCTGGCCGTGAGGGGGAGGTCGGCGATGCCAAGGTGGCCATTTGGAGCCAATCGCTACATTAGGCTACTCGTTGTCGTTGTGCATCCTGCCTCGTTTTGCCGTCCATCCTTCTCCAAAAAGAAATTTAATAAAAAAATAAAATAACTCTCCTCACCAGATCCCACTCCTGGTCGCGCGGTTTGATAAGGTTGCACGGTCTACCTGGCTTGTGCTTGTCGCGTCGTTGCACGTACAATGTAAGGTACCTAGGTAGGTAGGGAGGTACGTAGGATAGGTGGTTTGGCGTCCGTTTATGCATTATTATTTTTACCCTGATGAAGCGTGTTGTCTTATCCAGGTGACAAGCAAGGGGAGCGCTAAAGAGCGGTGGACTAACCCAGAATCGTACGGGGCTTTTCCATCCCATCGCGTTGCTAATCTACAGCAGTCAAGAGAGTGAGCATGCCCCCAAAGTTCCAAACTCTACGCTAATCGTCAATCAGAGAGGGTTTTCGCCAATAGGAATTTTCTCCCATCTCCAGAAAGGCAGGTCGCTTACATCATTAATTCATTAGTGTACTGTACCCATGAACCGGTATTCCATTCCCCCTGCCCGAGTCGAATGACTTGCCTTGGCTGGCAGTCTCACACCGCCCCGTATTTTCTCTAGGCCCGATGTTTACACTTAGCTCCCGCCCAATTTCAAATACCTACCTACACTATGCTAGTCAGGTCAGAAGGCCATGGAAAGACTACTGGCATCCGCCGACGTTCCCTGAAAAAGCACAAACCGAACATCCAGCTCCTCACATAAAGGCGCGCTGGCCCAGGCCGTCCGTCCTGCCTTCCTTCCCCACAATCGACGTCCACCTCGAGAGATACGTGCCGATCGATGTCATTGGTTTCGTGCCTTTCGGAGCCGACATCCCTGGCCCGCGAGCTGGTGAAGACATATGCTGGCTGACCGGACTCCGACTCCTCTGCGGTGCTATTCAGACCGTTTCGGATGAAGATGGCGGAGCACTGGCCATCCCACTCCATCCTCGATCGGCCTGTCCCGATCCTCCCCAGAACCAAGTCCTTCCCTTCGTCGATCGCCAAAGCCAGCTCCGCTGCCATGGTGTTCATGTAATCCTCGGAGAATGTGATGCCACTTGGGCAGCCATCATCATCATCATCATCGTCGTCATCGTCATCGTCATCATCCTCAAAATAGTCCCCATGAAGGAATTTTTCGAGCAGGCTAGCCAGGTGGTTGTGAGAGGGAGACCACCGCCGAAGCTCCGCCTCGAGCTGGAGGAGACGTCTTTGTTGGTGCCGCTTCAAGCCTTTATTGACGGCAGTCTGGATTGGCGGCAGCTCTCTTGGGAAGTCTTTCGTCCGAATTATCCCATCGCAGCTGTCCAGTTTCCACAGATGCCCCCAAGTCTCGACGCCGGTCGTGGTAAGTCTGACATGCCCGAATCGGCAACCCTTATAGAAGGTCAGACTGGACCTCTTCCGTGGCGAGTAGAGCTCTCTGAAGATGTTCCGCCTGAGGAATTCCAGGACTGTTTGATCGGGTTTGGTTGCATTCTTGATTGCGGGTTCGGCCGCAGCTTCGGTCCCAGATCCAACCCCTTTCTGCTCGTGGCGGCCGTTGTGGAGGATTTCTCCATTGAGCAGACAAAGGGCGAGCATGGCCAGCTCGACGGTTTGAGCCATCTTTAGCCTTTTCATCTCCTTGATATCAAGTCGGATCGGATACTGACAACAGTTCGCGGCAATGTCGAGCCTGTCCCAGGGCTCCTCCAGGCCCCTCGCCCAGATGTCGGCCACGATAGTCGGGGTCATGGGCTCCGAGCCATCTAGGAGTAGCTGGTACCTCCCGGCGGTCCGAAGGATATGCTCAATCTCGTCTTGTTCGACTCTTGTCTCTGTCTGGCCTTCGAATGCTTTGCACAGCAGGGTTGCCATGAAGGAGAAGTTGGCCGAGTTGATGCTGAGCTCGCTGGGGACGTCTCCAAAGTGCTTGCGAAAACTCGGCCGTCTTTTCCACTTCTCCAGTTGCCGAGGATGAGCGACCAAGAGAGTCATCCTTTCTCCGGCGCGGTAGTTCTCCTGAAAGGTCCACGCCCGGGTCCACCAGCGGTCGTGTGTCATCTCGCTGAGCAGGTGAACCGCCCTTCTTGCTTTGGGTAAGCTGGCGCCTCTGCGGAGTCCATGTTCGCCGGTGGCCTTTAGTCGGGGCCAGTCCACCAGACCTCCGTCCAAAATCTCAGCGAGAATGTCGAGCTCCTCGACTGAGCTAATCGGCCGGCTCAGAAGCGTGACTGGATGGCTGCTGAGTTTGTAGACCAGGTCCATCGCCTGCAGGGCAACTAGCTTGCGACTGCATGCTTCATGCTGGCACGTTGACTGCTTGCACTTTGGCTGTTGGATGCTGTGCCTGTCGATCCAGAGGTACTTGACATTGCGACTGCGCATGAACCGCAACGCTCTCTCAAGGGCACAGTCCCGGACGCTCGAGGGCCAAAACCTCCGCCTGTTCCTCGTCTGGACGTGATAGTGGCCGCTCTTGTTGTCCTCATGCTCTGTCCCCTGCCAAGTGTACGAGAGTGCACTGTACTTGGCTTCTTCCTCGATGCCGCTAATCCAGCTTCGGAAAAGCCGGACCTCTTGTGGGGCCTCGCTGGAGTCCGGTAGAGAGGCCGATGAATCCCTACGCTTTCTTTTCCCGTCGCCGCCTTCAGACAATGAGAGGACCTCGAGGTTTTCAATGACACTGAGAGACTTTCTTTGTGGTATCACGATGCCAGGCGTGTCTTGGATGTCCAAGAGAAGGCTAGCAATAGATTTCCCTAGCCTTTCAGTGATGTCTGCCAGTGGCTGGGAAGATGTGTCCTCAGCCGCAACACAACCGGTGTGGTGAGTTTCCTCAACACAGGTAGGGCCGCTAGCAGTTCCAGAGCAGTCGATGAGGTCGTCGGCCCGGCCCCCGTTGAGGGATTCTCGCCTGGAACGCGGGAAACCCCTCTTTGTGTTGGCTCCCGCCATATTGGGTCACTACGCGCGAGTGCCCCGTCGCTCCAATCTATGCGATCAAATGTCTGCGCAGTCAGCAGAGGTAAGAAGATGAATGAAATTTTTTTTTACAGCACGGCTCCCCGTCTACAATTGGAGCCAATTGAAACGCGTTTTAATTGGGTCCACTGCCGTGCACTGTAATCCGTTCCTCGGTACCTACCTACCTAAGGTAGTTAGGTACAGGTAAGTCATGACACAGTTACACAAACAGGTTATTTAGCAAGCAATTGCCTGCACTCCCCCCTCCCTTTACGCCACATGATGCTATCGTCAATCACCACTTCACTCACCACCAGTTACTCAGTGGGAGAAGCAACCAACAACCGTCCACAGCTTATGTCAGGCCGCTAGACACATGGAACGTATGGACTATGTACGGCTTTCCATGCTTCTTGTGCTTCCAGTCTTCCCTTCACTAGAGACTTCAGACCTCCTTAGCTAGGCAGCCAAGGCCACAGCGATGACACTAATCGTTTCTCAGGGCTCGTTGCACATAATTCAATATCAGCTATATTGCAAGTACGATCCAGCCTCAGCGGCTCGACCGCTCGAATCCAGGCTTCCCGCTTGCCAATCGCCAACTTGCGTCCCACTCATTCTAGAGTCCCAGAGCCCAAACGAGTCGTCAGAGTGACAGATACGCAAGCCCATGCCAAAATGAGGTGAAGCAAAATCTCAGCATCAGCCAGCAAGAGAGGAGCCAAATGAGATTAAGGCGGGAGAGCCCACAAGGGAGCAGACAAGTGAAGATGGGCGTGTTACGAAAGGTGCAACCCGCTTGTCCAATACCCCTAGTCATTTCTAGTAATTATTTGCCACTTGTCCCATCAAGCATCTCGTTAGGATCGCTGAATCATCGCTCACCTCTCCGCCTCTTCTCCAGACTCCAGGATTCCCGTACTCATGTTGCCCACTGAGGACTCAGGGTATCACGCGGGCCTTGAACGCACGCCATGGTTCTATTGGACTTGCTTCATGACAAATCCAGATAAACAGCCATGTCAGCATCCGATCCTATCAAGCTGCTAAACGACTCTGGTTGTCTTCCCGCCCGGCTCCTCTCGCTGAACGGTTCTTATCCGGGATGTCGTAAAGCCAGAATGGGGTACGAGGAGGGGTGGCAATATTGAAATATCGAGAACCACTTTGCCACGTTTTCGTTCCCAGCAGTCTGGACTCTGGATCAGCTGGCTACGTTCCGGCTGGCTGGATGTTGGACACCATGATTGACTGG